>VZRW01007346.1:0-48333 GCA_013398125.1 Aegotheles bennettii
GAATTCTGTGATTCTGTAACTGGAGCATGGTGGCATCTGTTGTTTTGAGGAATAATACAACTGGTTTCTTTAGGAGGAAAATACAGAGAATGAATACATAGCAAGAGTGTGCTGACCTTCTAGTAGATTTTACTGCCAAATTTAGAGGAGACCCACTGTGCTTCTGCAGCACTGCAAGGCTACAAAGCTGTGAGTGGCGGTCTCACTCAGAGTCGTTCTGTGATTTAAATGTTGACCTTCTGCTAGATTTCTTGTGCAGCAGGTGGTTCACAGGGAGCTGGTTTGCAACAGTTGACTCTCACAACAGGCAAACGTATTAGAGATGCATTAGGGTTTTTGTTATGTCTGTTAAATAGAAATATACAGAGCATGGCTCAATAAAATAAAGGGCAAAAGAGGAAGTGAGGAGGGTGGGAGAGAGTCATGTACAATGGAATAAACTCCTTCACTCTGAAATGAAAAAAGAACATAACTGCTCTGAAATGATCAGCACACAAAGCACTGCCAAAGGAAAGTGGGTTTCCTCAAAAAACTGTTTTTCTTTGCTGATACCACTAGGCCCTGCTTCTTAAAAAAAAACAAACAAAACAAAACATGTGAAATATATGATCAAACAACTGTGAAAAAGAAATTACCCACAAAGTTGCCACAGCTAATTTTTGACTGTTTATTTTGCATATTCAGTTATTGTTTTGTACTATGTTAGTACAGTTATTTTCTTCTCTGAAGGATAAACTGTACATGAACATGCTCATTCCTATCATTTGTTTTCTGATTACCCACACTATATAGGTGGCTGAGACATGGTAAACAGTGATGTCATTTACATCTTGTTATGTCTTCGAATAACTTTGAATTTAACCAAAACTTTGTTTAATAGAAATTGTAATTCTTATTGTAAGTATCATTGGTTTTTTATTTTTAAGCAAGTGTGTTCAGTAGATTAAGCAGCTGCATTCAGTAATAAGAGTTGAGTTACTAACTCTTAAATTAATAAGAGCTGATTGCTACTATTTTTTGCGATCTGTGTTAAAACATTTAAACTAAACCGAGCCAGGACTACATGGGTCAAGACCACCTGCTGTCTGAGATGGAGCCAGCAGCACTGCCAAATGTCATTGCCTGCAGATAGGTGTTAATGGCTGTCAGTATCAGTACACATAGGTGCTGCTTGATGTTGATGCCTTTCAATAGGTATCAGCACCTGTTGGTATCAACAGATAACAATACTCATTGATGCCTGTTGGTGTCAATAAGTGCCGATAGTGTCTTAATCCCAAACCATGTTGGGAGCCTGGAATGAGAAATCAAAACTATTTTTTTTACCAGCATGTCCAATGTTTGGAGAGTTTATCTCATAGAAATTAATAATAAGCCAATAATTTGGGAGTGGCTGCTTTGGGTTGAGATCCTGTAGAGGTGAAAAGGATGCAAAGCAAGGGCTCTGAGTTTCCATTAGTTAGTATATGAAAGCACTGTACAGAAACATGTGGGCTGGAATACATCTTGCCTAACTCACCAGTGTTAACATCTAGACTCACTTTGAGATGTGCCTGTCTCTGTCTCTTGATTATAGCATGCTGTTATCTGATGACAGGGATAAAGATCTCAAGTCTGTTTCCCATTTCTGAATGCAAAGATCAGTATTGCAAACACCCAAAGCTAGGGAGCTGAACCCTACCTTTGCTATCTTCCCACCATATAAAGTGGGATCCACATAAGCCTTTTTTTGTTTGTCTCAGTGCCTTACTAGGAGCATGCAGCCAAATAAATGTTGTCAGACTTGGAGCATAAGGCCCTGCTTGTGTTGGCAGGGATTTGTATCAGTTCAGGGTCAGGAAAGCAGTGCAGAGGCACCTGAACTGCATCTACAGGGAACAAATTTAGAGCTGGCAGGACACAATGGCTGAGCTGTGCACCTTGCAAAAATGACCGTCTTTTTGAGAATAAAGTTCGTTTTGAAGTCCCAGTTTATAAACTTGAGAAATGAATGCTGGCTTGGCACCCATCAGAAGTATAACCAGGTAATCCACCTATCAGATAGCAGATATTTAAAAGGTGATGGTATAACTTGATGGTGAGCATGAGAGGCTAATGAATACAGTAGTGTCTTGAAAAGGAGAGGGCATTTTATAAAAAAATCAGAGCACTTTCTGTTTATTGTGGAGTTACAGCTCCTGGCATAGTAAGAAATGTGTTTTGATATCTACCTGCAGTGCAGCTTTCTGTAACTAAAAATTTAAGTGTAAGAGTGGGGTCAGAGAAAAAAAATAAATAAATTGTGTGCATAGTTAATGTGTGTGCACACAATGCAAATGAACAAAAGCACAGTTTGCAAAGTGTGCTGGTTTAGCAACCGGCCGGGGCAAGCCACAAACCAGACAGAGTTTGTTTCTATCACTCGCCCCGGGAAATAGAAGGGGAGCAAGGAAGAAAAGGCTCAGCGGTTGGAAATTATAACAAAATTTAATGGCACAGGGAGAAAGAGTAACAGGTGGGGAAAAAGGGAAAATGCATATATACAAATATATACAACCCAAGCTCCGATGACCGGCGATACAGGCTGCTGAAAGGTCCTTCACTGCAAAGCCGATGGGGGTGAAAATAGTCCAAACCCCAGCACCCGATGCAGTCGGAGGCCGCAGAGCACGTGGCGAAGCTGGTAACAAAAACTGGGCCTTCTCTGTGCTGGCTCCACGTGGCGACCGGCAGGCAAGCGAGCGAGGCAGGGAGCAAAAGAGAGAAGCCGAAAAAAAAAGAGACAAAAAGGAGAAGAGCTGGAGAGACCAAGAGGGAGGAAACCCCCAGTCCTCCTGGCTTTATAGAGTCTGGCAGGAAATGGGAGGAAATACTGATACCTGACACCTGATATCTGATACCTGACACCCAGACCCCTTTTCACAACAGGGTCCTAAACTCCACCCCTCATTCACTGGGTCCTTGAAGCCAAAAGCCAATGAGAATTTTGCCTGCCGCTCTCAAACTATAACACAAAGTCTTTTCTGGAGTAGCTATTTCTTCAAGAAGAAAAGGAAGCCATCCCCTCTCCCACGGTATGTCTGTGATGTGATCAGGTAGAAGGGTGAAACTAGAACTGTAGAAGAGTTCAATTGCAGAAGTGTTAAATTGCAAAATATCTATGTAAGAGACTAATACCTTATTTTATAGATGTTTTTACTGTTTGGTTTTTTTTCAGCTGAAATTATAGTTTTATCTTTACAGTGTGGTGGTCTCTCTTTATGGGTGTAGATCTGATGTCTTGCTTCTTGGGACACCACATTAAAGGAGATCTCTGCTCTGTTTCTTTTCCCAGTTAGTTTCAAGCATGAAAGATAATAATTGCTACTGTAATTTGTTTTTCTCTTTATTTATATGACAGTAGACTGATGAGCAAAGTATTAGTTCCAAATTAAGACATGGGAGAAGTATCTTGTTAAAATCTAAGGCCAAGTGTCTCTTTCAAAATCATGCTTCTATTAAGAAGACAAACATTTCCAAGTAGGTGTAAATAGCACACTTTATTTCAATAACAGAAATTTGATCTTTCTATACTGAAAGCTGAGGATATCACGTCAGAAAACAGCAGCATTCATTAGCTCATTTGCTTAAAAAGAATAAAGCTAACCTGTCTTTTGAATGTTTGCCCAACACAGCAAAAATAAACCACAACCAAACCCCCCAGAAAACCCAAAACACACAAATATACTGAAGACACTTAATCTACTTGTATAAAAGCATACCACAAAATAAGGAAAAAGAATGCTCTGGTTTATCCCAGAATATGGAAGGAACCTCTGCATGTATCTGTAACTACAAAATCCAGAAGAAGAAATAAAGGAGAGGGATTACAATTTTTTGTTCACTATACAATCTTTTTCTCTACAAAAGATGATTTATGAACCTTCTTGCAATTATATGAAGGTGATCCCTACTTATTTTAAGAAATCAATACATTCCCCCCAGGTCTGAGAACTAAAGAATCATCCACCCCTCAGTGAACACCTCGATTGTCCTTTTGAAATTATATAGCAACATAAAAGATAGCCACAACAGAAATGAAACTTCCATGTTTAAGGTTTGTAGGACATGTTTCTTGGAAAAACAGTCTTGTTGGGCTATAGTATTGATTTTGCAGGAGCAAAGAAGGCTACTCAATTTGTTCTTTTACCAAATACAGTGATGATCACTTACCTTGGCTATTTTACATTCACAGATTTGTCAATTTGTTACCAAATAGGGGACCTAAATAAAAAATACCTGTTTCTACCCAATAATTCAAGAATGAAGAGTAATGAAGATGATCTGCAAGAGGCTTTTTATGTGTATGCAAATGCCTTGAATGAAAATCTGATTCAAGTAAATATTGCCTTCAGCTTCCGTGGTATCATGTTTGGACAATATTTTAACCTTAGGAAAAAATACTATGCCCCTCTACAAGGATGTTATTACTTTCATTTGCCAGACTGGACAGTGCACAATATTTTCAGTAGCAGGTTAATAATTTCAAAACTAAATGTTTATCATTCAGATCCAACTTACACCTCCCAGAATCAATTTTACTGACTAATGTGAATCATATTATGAGTATTTGAGTGTAATTATTCAAGTGTAAGCTTCATTAGGAGGAAAAAAAATAAACCCACTTAGTTAAAACCTGTTGTTAAAATTTCCAGTGGTTTTAAAGGCATAAATTATATTAATTGGCAAAATACATAAAAATGCTATATTTGCACAGGGCTCTAACATGTATTAATAGTTGAGCTGTATTATTATTTTGTTGTTGTTTTTCAGCTGAAATATTTTTTTCCTGTTTTTACAGGCTTTTGAATAATAACCAGATTGGGAAGATTTCAAGGAATATCTTTGAAAGGTTTTAAAATCTGCAAAATCTGTAACTCAAAATAGAAACCTCACTCTGATGACCCTCAATAGCTAAACTGTGACTTTTATTAATTAAAAAGTAAAAATAATAAAAATCATATTACTCAAGTGCAAAACAATGTATTCGCAACCTACCACATTTAGTTCATACTTCCTGAAAATCATTCAGCAAAATGTGATTAGACTAATGAACCTATGAAAAAAAAATTGATTCTCTACGGTTTATGCCTGGTTGCTTAATTTTGAAAAAGGGTGGCATAAGTTGATCCTTTCTGATGTTACTGTCATTGGCTTCACCTCAAATTTTAATCATTAACAATAACTGCTCTTGCTCATGTTTATATTTTTGGGGAATTTTTGACACTCCATTTCACATTAGACACAAATGACAAAATATTGGTCAACAGGACTTTGACACTGAACAGTTTCTGTCTAAAAAACCCCATATTTGTTGACTCTTATCAACTTAGATATAAAAGCTTTGAACATTTCAGGTTCTGATGAAGAATGCTTTAATGTTAATGTAATTGATACATGAGGTGTGAAAAACATGAACCTGTACAAAAGAGTTTAGGTTCATCTTTTATATTATGAAAAGCTTAATAGTAACAACATGTGCACATAGACTAGAGAAGGGAAATAATTGATTGAAGATAATAAGCAGACAAATTTGGTGATG
This sequence comes from Aegotheles bennettii, assembly GCA_013398125.1. Taxonomy (NCBI): domain Eukaryota; kingdom Metazoa; phylum Chordata; class Aves; order Caprimulgiformes; family Aegothelidae; genus Aegotheles; species Aegotheles bennettii. The sequence goes on from VZRW01007346.1 coordinate 5,561, forward strand.
TTCTGTTGTACAGGGACCCAGTCAAATGTATCTCAGAGCTCTTCAAGTATTTAAGCCAAAATATGTTGTAATCACAATATACAAGATATTGTGGAGAACATGGAAGATATAAAGGTTTATACGTCTATACTTTATTTGGAAAAAAAGGCACTCAGAGCTATTTAGTAATTGGGCTAATTTCAACATTTCAGAAAGCAGATGTCCAGAAGCAAATATTTTAATAGTTGATCTATAGGAACCTGCAGGATAAGAACAGTCTTTTCAACTAATGATAGACTTCAGCTAACATATGTCTTGTGACCTGTTGTCAGTCCTTCTGGCTAGGGAAGAAGTAACGGATGGCACTTTAACTTTACTCACTTTCACATACTTACTTCTGATGGTCTTGTGAGCAATGTATGGAAATAAAGTCTAAATGAAGCAACTGCCTGATGGGTAATCAACTCATTGGAAAACTTGATTTAGTCGGTAACTCTCAGTCATCAGCTGTTAAACTGGAAGGATAATGTGAGTGAAGTTTGTTCTTAGTCCAGTCCTTAGTCAAAGTCAAGATGTTAGAAATCAGCACTAAAAGCAGTTCTCAGGCAATATATTTATGGATGAAAGTCCTGTGGGAAAGGAAAAATTGGATTGTGAATGCAATTTACTGGAATACTCATTTATCTGCTTTACAATCACCCTATTCAGCAATGGACTTGTTTTACCTCACCTCAGCTTCACTGGGACATGAATTTGTTTACATCAGCTCTGCTTGCTCCTGATAATATGTAAAAGCTGGCTGTTTCTCACAGGTCAAATTATGTCCCTTTTAGCTTAGTACAACAGAGAACATGCAAATTTTCTGTTGTGTAGTGTTTGGTAAATGAACTAATCCAAGAAGAGGAAGGGTGTAACATAAAGACACCTGACTGTTCCTGTAACTTGTAAAGTTATTTCAATTTCTGAATATCTACAGTACACCTTGGAAGACAGAACAGAGATCTATGATTTCTGTTATGTATTTTTCTGTCATAGTGTTGACTAGACAGACAACTTATGTTTAAACCATTTATTCTTAAATATCTGAGGAAAAGCAAAGCAGAACTGCCCACCAACCAGCCACCACATATCAATTAAAAAATGAAAACATTCATGCTCTCAACTTCTCCCCATGTAACCTTGTTCATTTGATACACTTCATCTCTACCAGAAGGGTTAGAAATTGGCTTCATTCATCCAAGTGATAATCACTGCACTGAGCAGTTAGCTGTTCAGGCTTAGTTATTATATATTAGATTTTAAATTCTTATAGCCGTCGCTATATTTTTCACAACTTCCAACAAATAAACATGAAACCCTGTGTTAGGTTTTCTTAATACTGTATAATCTGCCTTTGTGTGTGGTATAGTGTTCACCTAAAGCATTAGAGTCTTCAATAACCATGACAATTGGGCTGTTTTTGAGCTGTTAATAGTTTGGATGGATCAATATTTAATTCAAATTTGCCTCTAAGTAATATGGTAATCATCTATTTTATGCCCAATATTTATAATAACGTAGATGATTGATTCAATAAAATCTGTACTTGTTCTCATAAATACATATTTTACAGAATGAAGACATTTCTCAAACTCACATCTTAATTGTAAAAATCTTAAATAGGATAGGACTTGTGACTTTTTATAGATTTTGATAACACCTATGAACACATGGCAAACATATGTCTCAATTAAAAGGCCCTAAAGCTTTTTCTAAGATACTGCCCATTTCATTTTTCTTTTTCGCTTTTTTTTTCTCTTTTTTTTTCGCTCTGTCTCTTCCCTCTTTGAGAAGGTTAAAGTTAATAATATTACTGATTTGGCATCCCTGTTTTTATATCAGTCAGCATGCTTCTTTCTTTATGATATTGTTCAAATTCAATTGTTTCAGCTGGTTGAGAGCTGTTAATGTTTTTCAGTTTTCCACAGTCTCAAAGCTGGACTTGGTTCCTATCATAGGGACCCTTTCTAATTTCTTCTTGTGAAGTGAGGAGCTCCAAGCACAATTATTGTTTTCTTACCTGATGCTTTATGAAATAAAGAAGTATTTTCAGAGATTTTCTGTATTTTCAGAGCATATAGAAAGTCCTAAATGCTTGTGCATGCATTACCACATACCCATAAATAGGGTCTAGATGGTAGCGTGACAACACAGATGCATGTGGCAGAAACTGACTTGTTTACTAAGGGAAAGATAGAAGAGATTTTGTAAGGTACTGAGGTGTACTGTAATTCAGGCCACAGTACTATCAATTAAATAGAGAGCTGCTTAGCATGCTGCTTTGCAAATTGCCCTTCCCTTGCAGTAGCTGGGATTGTTACTTAAAGCTTGTAGTAACCTAGTCTGGAGCTCTTCATCCTACTGGGGCTGCTCCTGATACAGGTCTGCTAGCCAGTTGACTGACCAGGTACAGTACTCTAGAAATGGATGTATCCTTTTGGGAGCGCTGGTATGTTGTTTTATAGTTATGTGGCTGAAGCTCATCACAACTGCACTGTTGGAGCTCAGTACCAGTTAAAAGCTAGTTTTTCAGCTGGTTTTTTGGTATATATCATTGTTACATCAGAGGGTATGAAGTCATCCATTTCTGTAAGTGGACACCAGAGCATCTTCTTACAGCTGGTGCATGGATAACATAAGAAACCAAAATGTCTAAACATATGGATGTCATATGTTACAGTGCTCTTTGTAGCCACTGGTGGTCAACCAGAGCTTCCAGAATGACAGAGTGAAATTTATGCCTACTAGTCTGGTCATGCTGCTTCATTTAGAAGGCAAGCTACCAATATAGAAATAGTATCTCTGACGAATACATAGGTTGCAGCTGGGTTGGGATGCCTCCGTTGGTCATTGATGGCATGGTACAGAGAATTGCTAGATTTAGACCTCCCACATGATGTCCCATGCACAGGTAACAGGTGACTCTGAGCTGACCCTCTTCTTGGTGGTATCCCTCGTTCACATCTTCACTTGTGGGTTGCATTATGAGTGCAGATATCCTGAGGAAGTAGAAAATAATTTTTAATGGTAGGATACACATGATGTATATGATGATCTGGGCATCATGCAAACCTGAAAAGATGTCTTAGGAGGGAGGAGAGTCATGTAGGATGCCTTGTGTCTCTGAGTTTAATTCACTGATTTCACAGAGTAATTCTGAGCACGAGAAGAACTATCAAAATCAACACAGAGAAAGACAGGGCAGCACGAAAAGAGTCATCTATATCAAAACAGTGGTTCTCTGAAGTTTGTTTTATCTTTTATTTAAAAACATCTAGGTATGTGGGTTCCTTAACTTTAGATAATCTATTCTAGTGCATTTAAGACTACTTTTTGTTCTAGCCAAAGGATTTAGGAATAGCAATTATTTTTTTTTCTTTTTGATGATCTTTTACATTTTGAAGTCTAGTATAATTTCTTTTTTTGTTTGGTTGGTTCTCTTTTTCTCCTGGATTATTTACCCAGCATTTTCTAAAAGGACTTTTTTTCTAGGTCTCCAGTCACCTTTCATATACATTTTTAGACTTTTTACAATTTCTTTATATAGTACCCTAATAAGACCTCAGTCATGCTGAGTAAAGGAGAAGGACTTCTTCACATCTCATTTATACTATTCTGACTTATATTTCTTCACAGCACTGTACACTTCATGTTTACTGCTACATAACTCTCCCCATCTGATTGCATCCTTTTATTTCGGTCAATTTCTGAAATATGTTTATAATATTTTGAATTTCAGATTTACATTCCCTCCTAGTTTTCAAATTAAAAAGTATACTTACATCAGAGCCAGACAAGAAACAGTTCATATACAATCCTTCTCAGTACATCCTCCTGTTGATATCCACAGACCATTTACAAACCAGTCTTACCTTCATCTTTTGGTACACTTTTCTGGACCACACATCACACCCACTGTTTTCCTGAAGGAAATCACCACTTGGGCAACAAACAAAACAAAATGATGTATTTCTACATCTGTGTTTGTCTCCAAGCTACTTTTGCAGTACTTTTTTTACTTTGAGTGAATTGTTGCTCAGAATACTGTAAAAGTAGCAGAAAAATGTACAAATGTGTCTAATAAGAATCTGTTTATCAACACTTGAAAGAACAGATGTTGTTCCCTTTGGAGTTTACTTCTCAGAATGCTGAATTTTTCACTCCCACCTTAGCACTAAAGGGAACCCAGGTGAGAAAGCAAAACAAAGCCCCTTGATGTAAATAAACATACAGACACTGAAGCATAAAGTGAGAGAGAGTAGCAGAATACAGATGACTCACTCCTCTCTCACCTACTCTCCTTCCTCCCAAAGAAGTGAATTCCTGAGACATGTTAAGTTTCCCAATATATGAAATAAGAGGGAAGGACCCAATGATAGGTTAGTGATGCAGATCTCATGATTTCTGACAAAAAGCTAACTCTGCAAGAATAGATTTTGGGGACAAAAAGGAAGCTGTCAGATTTCAGAAATTATGATAGAAAGTTTGCTATTGATGCTCAGAATTGTAGTATTTTACAGTTGTATAAAATGTCATGCTATTTTATGATAGGGATTTAAGAGTTATTTTGAGTCAGTTGTTTTATTTTTCAAATAGTAAAAAAGAGGCTGGTGAAGAGAGGATATTATGAGAGATCTTTCATGGTTGTAACTGAAATTCTGTCTCAAAAAACAGAGGGGTGGTTTTCCCAGATGATTCTGAATTGAGATTTTTCTTTAAGTAACACATATAGTTTTGGATGCTGTCAGAATGGAACTGGCATGTTGTCACGAAACCATCTGGCTACATTAGTTAGGCAAAATTTGTTGCATTTAACTTCTGCTGGCAGCAAACCTTCTACAAGGGATTTAGGAACATGTCTCTCTGTTGCAAATCAAGTTGGAACAGTTACAGAAAGGCATCTCCTACAGGTGCTGACTGTTCCTGGCAGATTAACTATAACATCTGAACTAGTGGTGCTAGGAACTCTACAGGCAATGGAGAAAACCACAGATTTTTAGATAACAATTTAGGAACTAGACATGCATGCAATCTATTTTAGATCTCCAGTTTAAAGCAGGGGAAGTCAGACACCAAACTTGCCTATTCCTCTTCTGCTGATTATTTAGGATATTTAGATGATTTGCTCAAAGACAGATGCCTGGTTTGTTGATATGAGTTTGGTTAATAAGCCCCTTTTTTCTCTCCACCTCTGGAGGAATGAGGAAAGGTGAAGGTTGGTGACAATACCCTCCCTCCTCTGTCCGCACAAATAACTGGCATAAGAGTAAGGCAGTAATCTGAATTTTGGATTATTGCCATGCAACTTCCCATGCAGTTTAATTACAGCTTTGCATCCTCTTGTTTTTCTGCAAGTTTCAAGAATGTTTGAGGTGGATTGTGAACTGGTTGAGAGGAAGAAGTCAGAGAATTGTGGTCAATGGAATGGAATTTAGTTGGAAGGCCATAACTAACAGAGTCCCTCAGGGGTCGGTACTGGGACCCTTACTATTCAATATTTTCATCAATGACCTGGATGAGGGAACAGAGTGTACCCTCAGCAAGTTTACTGATGACACAAAACTGGGAGGAGTGGCTGACACACCAGAGGCTTGTGCTGACATTCAGTGAGAACTGGACAGGCTGGAGGGTTGGGCAGGGAGAAACTTAATGAAATACAACAAGGCCCAGTGTAGAGGCTTGCATCTGGGAAAGAACAACCCCATGTATCAGTATAGGTTGGGGTCTGACCCACTGGAGAGCAGAGAAGGGGGAAGGGACCTGGAGGTCCTGGTGAGCAGAAGGATGGCTGTGAGCCAGAAATGTGCCCTTGTTACCAAGAATGCCAATGGCATCCTGGGGTGTATTAGAAGGGGTGTGGCTGAGTAGGTCGAGAGATGTTCTCCTCCCCCTCTATTCTGCCTTGGTGAGGCTGCATCTAGAGTACTGTGTCCAGTTCTGGGCCCCTCAGTTCAAGAAGGACAGACCCAAAATATTTACTGAAATATCTGCATTAGAGTTTCCGGAAACCTTCTGATTATTTATTTGTTTGTTTGTTTGTTTGTTTTTATTGAAGCTTTGAAATATGGGAATTTTTATTTTAGGACAAGGTAAATATATTCTGTAAATATGGCCACTGTTGTCATAATTAAAATTTGCCAATGTTACCTTGTTTAAGAATGACACTAACATGATTATGGTTCCTAAAGCAGGAGGATGTTGCCCAAACTTTCTTACCAATGTAGAAACACAAATAAACATTGCAGAAAGCTCCAATATCATATGTGTTGAATTGTTTCTTGGAAAACATTCCTGATTTTTATTCAAATGAAGACTCAGGCTACTTGTTTCTCAATTTGGGTGCACGATGCCTAAATAAATAAGCAACTCTACTTCCCGTTGCTTCCTCTGACTCTCCCCCCAAAAAAAATGCGTGTGGTAATCTGAAAACAATCAGGTATGTGAATTACAGAACAGAATGCTAAAAAAAAAAGAAACACAGCGCTACACCAAAACAAGGAAACTGCATGTTTGGTAGAACAAATGTCACTGAAATAACATTTGTTATCCTGTATTTGTAGATGTTAATCATTGAATATTTACCTTGAAAACCTTCGAAAAGCATTTTGAAAATGAATGATGACTTTGGGGTTGACGTTGCAATCAAAGCAAAGATTTTAATTTTCTGTTGTAAAAATAGAAAATATAAGTATTAATTCCCATTAAAAACAGACATTCATGTTAGCAAAATGTAGTTTACAGATGAGAATAATGTTTTAATGTCATACAATTATCAAAAGGATAGTTTATTTCTTGAATCTTTCAGTGTCATTACTTCATAATGCTACCATAAAAGTCCTCATAAGAAATATGCTGTAAGGCAAATATATTTTCAAAGTACCATTCTTGGAATTCTTGTTAGCTTCACTTCCTATTAGATGCAGTACCAATAGCCTGTTTTGCACAGCTGTGTACATCTGAGGATGCATCTGAAATACAGCTGCAAAAATTTATAATAATGAATAGTGAAAATATTGAAATTGTACTTAAAAACTGATTCAAGTCTCCTTCTAATGTGTTTCACTTTCATTTACCATTTATAATGTATTCTGGTCTGTATGAGTTTTTGGCAATGTTTGTCATAAAACTTTCAAGAATGGTGTAATGTCAGAAATATTGTCCCTGTATTCCAAGGGAGAAACTACGTAGAGTTGACTGACTGCACAACAGAAAGACTGACAAAAAGATTTAGGAGAGCTAGAGTTTGCATAGATGAAAGGCCTTACATAGGCATAATCCTTCTTTGTGTGTTTCACGTGACTTCATAATGTAGATACTAAATCTGGGAGGAGAAGGAAGATTTGATTTTGTGGGGGATTTAAAAGCTGGTTTTCATTTTAATGAGGCAAGAAGTTAAAAAATATTATAGTCATCTAAAGAGAAAAATTAAAAAAAATTTACATTTCTTTTCCTGTCCTCTGAAATATGACTACTCTTAAAAACTATATTTATTTCAGCTGTAACTATTTTAGCTACTTCTTGTCTTGTGTATTATACAATAATAATAAATTTCAAATAAGATGTGGATTTGAAACACTTCATGTTGTTGACATTGAACTATCCTCAAACATGTCATCGTGCATTTCCTCCTCATGGAAGGATCACAAAGATGATTGAGGGACTGGAACACCTCTCACCTGAGGAAAGACTGAGAGAGCTGGAGATGTTCAGCCTGGAGAAGAGAAGACTCTGAGGGGATCTTATCAATGTATATAAATATATGAAGATATTTAGCTGCAAGGAAGACATGGTCAAGATCTTTTTGGTGATGCCCAGTGACAGGACAAGAGGCAATGGGTACAAACTGAAAACCAGGGGTTTCCCTCTGAGCATCAGTAAATAAATTTTTGCTGAGAGTGAAGGAGCACAGATTGCCCAGAGAGATTGTGGAGTCCCCATCCTTGGAGGTATTCAAAAGCTGTCTAGACATGGATGGTCCTGGGCAACTGGCATGAAGTGGCCCTGATTGAACAGGGGGGTTGGACCAGATGATCGTCAGAGGTACATTCCAACCTCAACCATTCTGTGAAAAACACTTATTCTCTGGGGAGAAGAAAAAGAATCAATTAAAATGCTATGAATAGCTCTAATAAGGGAAAATTACAGGCACTTAATGTCAACCTCATAATAGTTCACTCTTTCCTCAGTTTGGCACTATTCTTGTGCAATATGTCGATATTTTGGATATAACAAACTAGGGTTTTTATTCATACATACACTTTTGAAATTAGATAACTGGTAGAGTTAGAAAGAGAGACAAGTTTTCATATAAGGAAATCTTTATTTTGGATTTAAAGAGAAGCGTCGTATTTCAAAACAAAATACACATGAGAATAGTGTCTTGGAGTTGAGTTAAATACATAGCAAGTCATCCCTGGGAGGAAAGTTGGAGAAGAAAGTGATATTAAATGAGGAAATGGAAAAAGAAAGCATTGAGTAGTAATTTCTGAGAGAAGAAATAAACCAACATATGACATAGAAATATGACTTTTATGTGGTCTAAAATCATTATCACACTGTAGTAATTTAGTCTTTGGTATTTAACAGAGTAAGGAATTATTTTTCTTGGGTTTGTTTCACTGTTGGGTTTTTTATATATCTCCTTCCCTTCTCTTTTATCACCATCACTGATGTTCACAAATGCTTGAGAAGTGCCATTGTCAGGATACAATATACTGTAGTTGTGAAAGTGTGTTTCTGTGTTGCAAAAATATGCTTATTTTTAGCAGGTAGCTTTTGTATCTCTTGTAAAGTCAAATAGAATATAAATATTGGAATTAACATCGGTACCATTTGCGCTATTACTTAACAAGTAGAGGTAGGTAAAGTAGATATTTTTATATACTGAAATTATAGATCAGATACTTACCAGCTTTTCTGGTTGCAGTGGTAACAAATGGAAAATAAGGCCTATACTCCTTATTCTCATTAAGCTCTTGGACTTGCAATCAAAGTCTATAACTTTCCTATTCTTTTATTTCAGCTGTCACACTCAAATGCATCCAAACTATGTCTTTGATGCAATCCTTTTTCTTTTTTTCTTCCTTTCAAAAGAACTCTACTATTTTAGCTTTTTCTTTAATCTGATAATAGGACTTTCACCCGAGTCATTAGGATTCTAGGCTTTCTCCTGTCTTCTACGTGATTCACCCTTTATCCTAGAAAATGCTTATTTTGAGAGTCTGAATTTTGAAACTCACAGCAGGTCTTTTCTCAGAAATATAAGTGACTTTAGTGCTTAAGAAAATACATTTCCCTGGTACAGCCAAACCTGTGTGGACAAAGGGCAAGGCTGCTTTGCACTTCAGCTGTGCCCATATGAAGACAAGGCAGAACTACTCAGAGTTGTTTGGCTTTATGGATTTAAGCACTACTACTAAAGCTGTATATGTCTTCCCAATGATAGCAAGCCAGTTGGTTACCTCTGAACTTTACAATCCTTAGCTTTCAGGCTGTCTCAACTCAGTGCTCGCCTGATGACTTTATCCCATCCTTCTGCATACAATACACTTAATCATAAATCACTCATTTCCAACTGTCAGTAGAAACTGCTGCTTCTGCTTCTGAATCTTCCTGTGTAAGTTTGCATTTGCTTTGCATCTCCTCTGACACACAGAGTGCATTTGGAAATATATCCTTCAGGGCCCTTCATTGAAGATCCAGATTTACTGCAATGTTCTTGTAATCTGCCATGCAATGTTAGAATGCATCGCTGAGTGCCTGTTATACTTTTAAAACACTCAAACACAGTAAAAATTCACTTTGAATCCTAGAGATTGTTTATATAGTAAGTTATCATATCCTCAGGTTATTATTCCTCCAATCTTTCTCTATCATGTGTGTTTTTGCTATTGTTTCAGTATACTACATCATCATTGTCTTGACTGAATCCTTGGGGTATTTTCCAAGTGCCAAAGTTGAGATTAGTGGCTACTACTCAAAACACTGACTTTTTCTGCAATTATCATGTCTCAGTGAGAAAGAGTAGGACAGGATCAGCCCCTGATGTGTGTATATACTAATACTTCTGGAACAGAAGATGAAAAACTGTGGTTAGATAGGTTTGATTTTAATGTATACCTGGTTTTGTGAAAAGAAATTTGTGACCTAGCCCTGTTTTAGTGGTGGTAGGACCTCCAGGTGTGTTTTGGAGGACCTCATATTAAAAGGAGTTTAGCCAACTTAAAAACTAGGGAAAGCTTATTTCAGGAAGGAAAACATTTGTTCTTTTGTTTCAAGACATTCCTGGTTAGCATGCTAGATAATTAGGCTTCAATCTTCAGTGCAATAATTTTTTTCTTTCTTTCTACTTAATCATACGTTTTTATCAGGACTTCACAGAAATTTTGAGTCATGCTGTTTCGTCTTTTTATGTATCATCCTAAGAAGAGGATATTATTTCATTGCAGGAGAATAAAATGAGTCTCATTAATCTGTTTTATGTAATGGTTGACATTCAGAAGCAGTATCAGTTCTAAATTTTGAAAGCTTGCCAAAATATTCAAGTTTGCATGTATAAAGTTTGGTTTCTCAAGCTGCAGCTGAAGTTTCCAGATCAAAACAACCTCATTTATAGTGAGCTCAGAGTGTTTAGGTATCAAGGTAGTAAAATTCTTGTCTTTCCCTCAGAGTAAGTAGGTAGTTTATATGTTCTGATAACAGTCAGAACAGTAGCTCTTTTGAATTATTTATGAGGAAACATCTTGACTACTCTTAATTTTTAAAATGTCAAAAAACTCCGAGAGTGCCATATTTTAGCTAAAAGATTCAACTCACTATTGATAAATTTCTATTGAAGTTTTGATGTTAGTAAAGGGCAGCAGGCATAGGAGGAAGTTTTACTGACTTATGCACTGTATTACATTCTTACACACTGCATTTCTCTTGTTCACAACTATCTGAATCCTGCTAATATCATAAATAGTTTTATAACATTACTTTTCTATACAGTCTCCTATTATAATTTTTAAACCCTGAAACCAATTCAGGAAATTTTTTTTCAGCTTCCCCACAAGTCCTTATCACAGGGGATTTCAGCCAGACAGTCTTTTTTGCCTACCACATTCTGGTCCTTTTCACTTACACAGGTTTTCCTTAGGCAACATGTACATTTAATATACAATTCAGAACCAACTGAGAATAGTAAAACTTGGAGCTTATTTATTTGTTTGCCTTTCTGAAAATAAATTTATAACCTACTGGGACACTTATACTGCTCCTGCATCATCCCAAAGGTGTTTCTGCTAAACCAGTCCAGGTCTCTAAGCAGTGAGAGGAGCACTGTGACTGCAGGAGCATCTGTCTGAGGAAGGGAAGTGATTTTGGACAACAGATGTCAAAGCTGGGACATGCTGAAGAGACAATAAAAACAACTGGAATGAGTCTGGCAGTGAGGAGTAGGTAGCTGACACTTCATTTCTACCAGAGAATAAAAAGTAAGCCCAGGGAGTAAGATTTCAGATGGCATTCAGTGGAAAGGTGATTTAATGTGAATCTTTCATTTTAACAAGAAAGATATTTTAAGAAACCTGTATGGTGTTACTCTAGGAAGCAAAGGTCCTCTCTATTCTAGAAAGCAATGAACGTTAAACAGAAGTTCCTAACAAAAGTTCAGTTTGGAAATGAGCTGCATTTGTCAAACACTTGTGCCAAGTTTTCTGCTCAAACTGATTTCAGCTCTAGCTGTCTATCATGATTGCCACAAACATTATTTCATGTGTACTCTATCATTGTCTTGCTTGATGAAAGTAAAAAAACCAAAAACAATCACTGTATATTTTCCTGGACTATCAAAATACAGTGCTTAGCCAATACTAAGCATAGTTTTTTAGAAAACGGATATAGAAATGTCGTTTTGTATTCTAAATTTGTTTTTTATCCTCTGAAACCACTTGAAATGTAAAACATCTAATAACAATTTTTTGTAAAGATATTATAAACAGAACAGAAAATAATTTACATTTACCTTTCTCCATGCAGTTCTGATAAAACTTTAAATAAGGTTTTTTTGTACAACTCATTAGTAGCTATCCCTCAACAATGTTTGTAATTTTGGATTAATGAGTACATCAAAAATATGTTGTAGAGGTGTACTTCAAGTGATTATGGAGAGAAAATTATATCAGTCCACCAGTCTAAAAATCAGCGATGCCATTAATAATCTCAGGATAAACAAGCTCAGAAAGCTTTTAACAAGTGTATTTTAGCTGTTTTGCTAAAAAGTTACTTAATTTGCAATTCTAACAGTATGGAACATTAACAGCAGACTGCAAATATATTTCTATCCTGCTGTAGCAATAGCTTTTCAGCCTAATAGTTCTCAAAAGTAAACGTTTCAGGGTAAATGCTATGTTCTTAGTATCATCTGGAGTAAAAAGATCCTTCCCATATAACCCCTTTTCTTTGTCTTGTGGGGCAATTTTAATCCCTCTACATTTCAAATTTCCTTTTTTTTAAGTACTTATAGTGAGAAAAGTATTCTGTAAAAACCTTTTTCTTGAACCACATCTGTGACTGCAGGTTTTAAAACAAAAAGCTGATTCGTTGTCTACCCTGAGATATTCGGGGTTTTTTTAATCATGTATTTTGCAACTTGTCAGGGCTTGGTGATGGCACTGAGAAGGAAGGAGAATGGTTGACACATCTAGAGCACAAAAGGGATGAAAAGAGGTGGAGAAATTACATGTTGTGGATATTGTATGTAGTGCAGGAGATTGAATATCTCCTTGGAGATATTAAAAAGCCATCTGGATATGATCCTGGGCAACAGGCTGTAGGTGGCCCTGCTAGAGCAAGGGCATTGAACCAGATCACCTTCAGAGGTCCATTCCAGCCTCAAATATTCTGTGATATCAGATTCTTCTGAGTGACAAGCTATATTCTAAAAACCAAAGAATGATCATTATTGTCACTATAGCTATTGCCTCAAAAACTTCAGTTTTTCCTAGTGTAATTTTGTGTTTACTATTAATTTATTTGTTAAGACCCTATATAGGATTTAATTGGATTACAGGCTCAACTTCATAGGTGCTGTGCTAGCATTAGAAGCCCTGTTCTGAAAAGCTGGCAGTGAAAGACAGTTGATAGAGTGAAGGCAGGTACAGTCAGATATTGCAGAAGTGTACACATATGTACGTGCATAGCAATTATAAAAGGCACATGTTTTTAAAGAAAATCTTTTTTTTTTTCTTTCAAGGACAATATTGTAAGAATTTTTTTCCCCCTAAAACTAGAGCATCAATAAAATAAAAAAACAGCAAGATTACTACTTTTTCAGTGATCAGAGCAGGAGATTGGAAAATAGATGTTATGTATTTTAGGGCTTGTGGTCAAGAGTGTTTGAATAGGACACGATTCTGCAAATTCCTAACACTCAGTTTTCTACCTATGAAGTTGTTATGACTGGCTGTCAAAGGCTGATTACTATTGGTGAGGTGTCTTCAAATCTTCAGGTGAGGCAATAAATATTTTCATTATTCTCCTTTTGATATCCAGTATAATAAGAGTAATGTAGGTACCATGTAATCATTATGATTTTTTTCCCCCACTGAACATAATGTAGCAGTATTCATAAAAGAAAACCACAGGGAAACAGTTTAGTAGCAATCAGCAGTTCCTTGATCAAAAATATCTGCTTCTCATTATGCAGAGATAAACTAAGAAAGCAAGTGGAGTCACCAGAAACAATTTGGAGCCAACATTAATCAAAAGCAATCTTAAGTTTCCTCTGAATTTTATCCAGCTATGCTCAGTTTCAAGGCAGAGAAAAAGAGTAAAATAATAATATGGTACTCAGCAAACCAACTCACAACTTTGCCTGCTTTTATTTACAACAGAGATGAGAGTAATACTCATTTAAAGTCTAACTAGCAAGATTTTGGACTATACATTCTGGTGTTAGAATAGAATATTTCAATTAGAAGGGACCTGGAAGGATCATATAGTCCAACTGCCTGACCGATTCAGGGCTGACTGAAAGTTAAAGGATGCGATTAAGAGCATTGTCCACATACCTCTTAAAGGCTGACAGGTTTGGGGCATCAACCACCTCTCTAGGAAGTCTGTTCCAGTGTTTCAGCACCCTCTCAGTAAAGAAATGCTTCCTCATGTCCAGTGTGAACTCCCCTGGCACAGCTGTGAACCATACCTACATGTCCTATTACTGAATACAGTGGAGAAGAGCTCAGCACATCCCTTTCCACTTCCCCTTTTCAGGAAGCTGTAGAGAGCAATAAGGTTGCCCCTCAGCCTCTTTTTCTTCAAACTAGACAAAACCGAAGTACTTAGCCTCTTCTCACAGGACATGCCTTCCAGCCCTTTCACCAGCTTTGTTGCCCTTCTCTGGATGCATTCAAGGACCTTCACATCCTTAAATTGTGGGGCTCAGAATTTAACATAGTACTCAAGGTGAGGCTGCACCAAGACTGAATATAGCAGGATTATCACCTCTCTTGTTCAGCTACCAGTTGGTTTAGCTGTGTTTCATGGACCCCAGGATGTGGTTTGCCCTCTTGACTGCCACTCATATTGAGCCTGCTGCACCCTCAGATCCCTTTCTGTAGGGCTGCTCTCCATCACTCCTCTCCCAGCTTTTACCTGTTCCAAGTGTTATTCTGTCCCAGGTGCAGAATCCAGCATTTACAAGTTGTATCTAATTTTCAAATACTTTTTTAGAGGTGTAAGTTTTGTCATTATTGATAGGAAAGGATAAGTTCAGACAAATACAAGATGTAATGAACAGTCTTCTAGAAACTGTAAATCATGTGTTCCTGGGTTCAGGCTGCGGGACAAAGACTAGCCGACACAAATGCATGATCCATGGACAGGTACTGCTTTCCAGCAATGAGCCTCAGCAACCTGCTCCACTCCTACCACAGCACCGTGCTTACACAGCATGCTCTTTTCAGAATCGATGCCTGGTTTCAAGCTTTGTAAAGATTGCTTTCTACTTAACTTATATATCCAAATTTCTAGAGGAGAAAGAGAAAACAAAACATTGAACCTTTTTGATGAATTTTACAAGGCTATCATTGGACAGAGAACAAAACCTTACTGAATTAAATACAGTCAGAAAGTATTCTGCAAATTTTACTTTGTTTTTTCTTTGTTGCTTTTCTCCATTTCTCCCAAGCTTCTTTCTTAACCACGTCTGAGCTATCAATTGCTCTTTTTTCACTTATATTTAAAAGTGCTTTATACCTTTTTAATGTAGCCCCAACGAAAAGTTAAAAATGACCGAAAGAGAGGAAGCAAGGAAAGCCAACTACTATGTGTGTATCCTTTGCACTACTCATATTTTTCTCAATTGCCTGCTTCATTTATTTCTACTTTCAGTTTTTGGGAGCCAATATTGTCTTTTACACATTGTCTACTGCACTGAGGTCTGGTTTATTTTGCTAGTCACTGTTGTAATAAACAAAATGCATAGTATTAGCTGTGGGCAAGTGTTCTTCTGATGGGGAAAAATAGCACTGGACTGTTATAGAAATCGGGAGCAAAGTTGCTGTGTAATTTAGGATTTCTGAAGGAAGAGCAAATGTCTGCCCTACTCACACACAATCATTTTCACATCTCTGTAAGCTTTTCTATGCTTAGTTTTCCAATCACTTTTCTAGTAGTGATTATTCCTGTCTTTAAGTCTAAGTGTTGGTATCCCCACTGTTCTACCTGTTTTTTGTTCATGTTGAAAACAATGTCTTGTGACACTGCTGATTTTAAGCAGGGGAATGCTTATTGAGTGAGAGAAAGAAATGCTGTTTTCTCCTTTGGTTCCTATGAGCCATCCTATTAGCTGCTGACAGTCCTTATTGAATCAGCATGTGGCTTAAATCCAGAAATAAATTATAATGTAAGATCAGAGTTATGGTCTCATAGAAAAAATAATGTTAGTGCATTGACAGCTGTGATCAAAGCTGTTTGTAGTTCTCTCAGAGGCAGAAGTCCCTAGGTGGCAATCAAAGGTTTCATGGTTAGGGATTACAGATAGAATTCATAATGGGCTGCAGCCAAAGTGAAAAAAGCCAAAAGCTATTACAAACAGAATACTCTCTTGGTTAAGAAACAAGACTCTGCAGGTTAATTTAAAACATCTTCTCCCCCAAACAACCTAGCCTCACCCCAAAAGTCCATAAAAATATTACACTGTAAATAAAACCTACCTAAAGATAGCATATTCAATATTAGATTCTGTGTATTTCAAAATATTGGATTGGGAATATATATATAAATATATATATATAATCATGTACTCATTTCCTCCATCACAGGATATGTAATTATTGAGGAGATCAAGCACACTAATCCTTAACAAAGCCAAAACAAATGTAGCATAGGGACAGTGTTGGTTTAGAGAGGGGTAGTTCTCTAGTTCAGACAAAAAAGTTTGAATAAACTTTCTGTCAAAAATATAGCAGAAACAGGATTCTTAATGCCTAAACTTTGTAGCAATTTCTGCTGAATCACTGCAGTTTAGAATGACCCAGTCATCCCTGATATGCTGCAAAGCAATGCTAAGTTTAAGATTGGTGTTTTATTTACATGTAAACTCTTGGTAGTTTTGTTACTGGGACCTGGCTGAAGTACAGGATGATAATTACACATTACTCTGATTTGCTTGACCTGACACAGAGTATTTACTGCTATGGAGGATCACACAGAATTCCTGCTGGGATCTGCCTGGGGGTATGATGACAACACTTTGCAGGCCAAAACACTGGGACCCCTCAGGAACAGTGTTCTTGGACAGCTGTAAAGTATTTGGTATGCTGGCAGGTATCTTTGATCTGCTCTGACTAGGTTGGAACAGATCCAGCAAGTGGATTAAGTTGATGGATGATATTCTTGTCATTTCTGTCTCTCCCACAGAGTCGCTCTTTCTCTGAGGTAAAGTGCTGGGGTTGAGCAAAAATGCTGTGTGTACAGGCTCAGTGCACTTGAACCTGCATGGGGGTAGGAAAGCAGGAGGACATCGGTGCTTTTTGAACTGATTCATGGACACTCTGTTGAAATCTTACATTGATAGTCTGATCCCGCACTGAGGTATTATCTGTTGAGGAATGGGAAGGCACAAGGCAAGGGAGAGTTCCCATTCCTATTCACTGCTCCTTAAAACATTCTGCTGCTCTGCCTAAAGGTTTAGAAATTATGTGGTATTTGGTCTCATCTTCCTACTTTTTTTTAATGTGTATATCTTAAATCCCTTGATTGGTTTTTGGTAGTCACTATTCCAGCTGGACAACTGAAAGGATTAAAGAGCTGCTTTTTAAAGACATTGTTCTCTCTCAATATTGGTCACCGATGGCTCAACCATCCAGAGATTCGTCTTCTTTGTGATCACCTTGAGCTGCTGTAAACTTATCAAGAAAATTTCTACCATCAGAAATGATTTTATGCTGTTCTGACAACAAGATTATTTCATACATTAAAAAAAATCTGGAAAAAGTTACATTAAAATTAACTTTGTAAAGTCATGATTTGAGTTACATATGTGGATTATGGCCATGTACATATCGTGAACATTCAAGAAAATATTTTACACAATATATGTACATATACATTTGGTTTAAAAGAAAGGAAGTGGAGTAAAAAGAGAAAAAAAGATCCAGGTTTCAAAAATATGGTAAAATTTTACTTTCAAGTTTATTTATGTCTGTGGCATTCTTATTTTAGCCGTTTTTGACATTAATGAGACTAAGGAGGTCTGAAAGCCTTCAGGTTCTCCTTTCCCAAGCTGCAATACAGATTGTCACTCTCTTGTCCTGAATTCAGGTAAGTAGTTCCTTTTTCACCTGTATAATTCTAACTTACAAAGAAAAATCCAGGCAAGATCAGGCAATGAGTGTATCTGCACAGCATAAAGAAAGAAACCCTAGGAGTGAATGGACTGAATGTCAGCAGCATGGAGACTGGTGTGGCTCTGCCACTCCAGTGTCTTATGCAGTCGAGTTTAAGTCTGATTGATTTAAGTCTGTAAATTTATTATTGTCTGCTTCTGAAGGAATTTTCTCTTTTCTCTATTCTTTTGTAGATTTTTAAGAAGGCTCCCTTTGACAAAAGTTTCCAAACTTTTTCAATCACTTTTGTTGACTTTAGTCGACAGCATCCCTGAATTTAAATTTTACAAGATATTTTAAATACTGTAGTATGAATGATTTGAAGAATGTCCACACATGTGGTTGTGCTACTTTAAAAATAGACCAGAGGTTTAAAGTTGTCAGGACATCAAAATGTTAATTAAAAGTTCTGGTTTGAAAGCTTCTTCTTGAGCAACCCTCTTTGTAACCACTTTCATTTCAGTTGAAACATGACTCAAAAATGAACAGTGATTTTTCTACCATTTTAAACTATCATAGGCCAAAACAGGAAAAGTACTGCAGCTAGAAAAGCCTAAATATGGCACCCTCCATTTTAAAATGACTTCTTAAGAAATTAACTAGACATTCAATAATTAATAATACAGTACAGCATCACTCTAACTATGCCTCTGAGCAGTTTTCTGACTTTCCGAGAACAACTATTAAAATATAGTAAAATTTATTTTGAGACAATTAATGTTTTCTGCAGGCTGTCAAAGATAGGATATAATCCTAATCTATAATTTATATTGATGGACTGGTAAAAATTACATGGATGATGATTACTCAAGTTAACAACAAATTATGGTTTTGAAAATTATATACTAGTGGAGGTGTGGGGAAGGCTTTAAATGGTTTCCATTTTTATGGGTTTACATATTTTTTTAATCTATTTGAAAAGTAATTGAAAATACCATTAAAATTTTTACTAAACCCAGTTACAAAATATATGATTTTTGTAAATTGAACTATTGGAAATAGTTTCTGAAAAAAAAAGGAAATCAATACTTTGGCATGACAAGAAGTTTTAGTGATAGGAACCAACAGAGATGGACATCTAAAAAGGCTGATTCATTTTCCTTTTCCATTTTCATGTCTAAAAGCTTGTATATAAGAAACATAGAAACCACATATTTGCTATAACACTGAAAAATGAACACAATGTAATCAGTGTTATAGGTAGCATGTGAATTCATATTAGTGTAACTTCTTAAACACTTTTTTTGGTTCTTTGGAGTGTGTGTAATATACAGTTGTACTAGTGCCTGCTATTTTATAAAATATGTAAACAAAGAACTCTGTAACTCATGAAAATAAGAAAGGTATATTTTAGACTTGAACACTGAACAATACACAGAAGCATGACTATAGAATTGTTGGAGAGGTACAAACCATTTTCTTCCATCCAAGTTGCAAGTTAGGTTGACCACATTCAACAGTTCTTACACTGCAACTTGTACGATTTATGTGGACAAATGAGACACACCTTATATACAAAGTCAAAAATATTTTGTTAGTCTTGACAGCCCAATTTCCAGAAGGAAATCCTTTGCTCAATATATTTTGTATACATAAATGATAACCAAGTGGTTCATATGAATGTTTATTTTTGAACAGGACTTCAACTTTGATAACTATGGCTAGTATATTTCACATGTCCATATGCTTGGAAGGGACATTTGATGTGTATAGATGGTTGATTTTTTCTGATTTTAGTAATTCTAAAGGTAAGTAGCTATAAAGACACTTATGGATAAAAAATTATGCTGAAATATATTTTCATCAAGGTCTTCAGCTATTTTAAAAATAATGCAAATTGCAGGATGTAGTAAAATATTTCTGTCTTATTTAAATGTCCTGTTATTATAGGGAAATTGTGAAAAGGTTTTTTTCTAAGATAACATTGAAGAGGAAGTAAAATTTTGAATAGTTTGACAAAGATAATATTTGTTGTTTTAATATTCCTGTAAAAAGCCTATGTTTCTGAGGTGTAATCACTAACAAGAGTATCTCCAATATTAAATCTAATGATACCAGCTGACAAAGAGAATAAAAAAGATTATGTTCTCCCTTCAGGCTACATACCCAATATTCTTCTCAAGAATATTTATTATTAATCTACCCCAAATATCCAAAACTATTCAATTAGCTGACATTTCCCATTTAAGAATGTCTTTAAAATATATGAATATTATAAACAAGGCTAAAATAACTAATGAAAATTACTTGTTATGCTTAAATATTCATCTTTTACATTCTACAAAAAGATGAATATGCCTATAATGCAAAATGTTTACGGTAAGTCTTGTACTTTCTCTTGGGATTTAAATTCTTATGAAGTATGTTTTTAAATGTGCAGTTTTAGTAATGATGTTGCTGCCAGATGTAAGACTGTTACTTCACAAGCATATTTTTGAAATCAGCTAGGAAGCATTTTTTTTTTTTTAAAGACATATTCACTGAAAAAATTTACACCGCTGTATCACAGTTAGGCCATATTTCCCAACAGGGATGTCATTTCTGAAAAACAAACAAACAAAATAAATATTCTCTAATGGTTAGATGCCCCATATCACCCTTTTGCAAACTGGCATAGCAAGTATAGAAACAGAATTGTGAAAACACCTGTTGAAAACTTGTTGTACTACAAGCATATTTTAAGTCAGCTTCACAGAAAATATTGCTTAGTGGGAATGCTTATAAGTTGCTTTCCAGCTGTTTGGTCCCCAGTCTGGCCTGGTGTATGGAGTTATTCCTTCCCAGGTGTAGGACATTGAAGTTCTTTTTGTTGAACCTCTTGAGGTTCTTGTTGGCTAGTTTCTCCATCCAGCTGGGGTCCTTCTGGATGGTGTCATGGCCATCTGGTCTAGAGACCACACCTCCCAGTTTTGTATCATCTGCAAATTTGCTGAGGATGCACTCTGCTCTATCATCCAGGGCATTAATGAAGAGGTTAAACTATTGAAGCTAGTTTTGACACCTGGAGTACACAACCAGCGGCTGACCAGTCTAGCTGGACTTCCCACTTTTGACCATAATCCTTTGAGCCCAGGAGTTCAGCTAATATTAAGTCCACATCACTGCCTACTTATCTGGTCCATATTTCATCAGTCAATGAGGATGTTGTGATAGGCACGGCTGATAGCCTTGCTAAAATAAACATACACAACATCAGCTTCTCTACTTTCACTCACCAAACACTTAATTTCATTGTAGAAGGCTGTCAAGTTAGTCAGGCATGACCATTTCCATTATTTGTGCTGAATACTTCTAATCACCTACTTGTCAATACGTTTAGGAAGTGTTTTCAAGATTTGGTCTATCGGTTTCCCAGGGATACAGGTAAGCCTGACTGGCCTGTATTTCTCTGTGTCCTCTCTCTTGCCTTTTTTAAAGATAGAATCACAGAATCACCAGGGTTGGAAGAGACCCTTAAGATCACCCAGTCCAACCACCTATCTAGATTACCACTAAATGATATCGCTCAGCACCACATCCAGACACATCCTGAACACCTCCAGGGATGATGACACCACCACCTCCCTGGGCAACCTATTCCAATACACAATCACCCTTACAGTGACAAAATTTTTTCTAATGTCCAATCTGAATCTCCCCTGCTGCAATTTAAGCCTGTTTCCTTTCATTAGTGCAACTGGAGTGGCACTGGCTTTTTTCTAGTACTCAGGAATATCTTCTGATCATCATGACCTTTCAAAGATAATTGTGTGGCCTCACAAAGAGATCAAGAATATCCCTTAGTGCTTGTGGGTGCATCCCATGGATTTGTGTGTGTTTGGTTTGTTTAAATGTTCCCTAATCTGATCTTCTTCCATTTTATTGCTCTGGACTTTCTTGCTGATGTCTCAGACCTGGGATTTCTTAAAGAACCAGATCTCCTAGACACCTTTTCTCTATAGACTTGTATCCCATGGGACTCTTCCAAGCAGGATCCTGAGCGTCTGCTCTTCAGAAGTCCAAGGCTGTGATTCTGCTATTTGTCATATTCTCTCCTCCCAGAACATTGAATGACACTTTTTCACAGTTAGTGTGACAAAGGGTGCTCCAAAACTTCACATCCCTGAACAGTCACAGAATCACAGAATCACAGAATTCTAGGGTTGGAAGGGACCTCGAAGGATCATCTAGTCCAACCCCCCTGCCAGAGCAGGGTCACCTACAGTACATCACACAGGAACGCATCCAGGCGGGTTTTGAATGTCTCCAGCAAAGGAGACTCCACAACCTCTCTGGGCAGCCTGTTCCAGTGCTCTGTCACTCTCACAGTGAAAAAGTTTCTCCTTATATTCACATGGAACCTCCTGTGCTCCAGTTTGCATCCATTGCCCCTTGTCCTATCATTGGACATCACTGCAAAAAGCTTGGCTCCATCATCCTGACCTTCACCCTTTACATATTTGTAAACATGGATGAGGTCACCCCTCAGTCTCCTTTTCTCCAAGCTAAAGAGACCCAGCTTCCTCAGCCTTTCCTCATAAGGGAGATGTTCCACTCCCTTCATCATCTTAGTGGCTCTGCGCTGGACTCTCTCAAGCAGTTCCATGTCNGCCACAAGGGCACATTGCTGGCTCATGGTCATTCTCCTGTCCACCAGGACCCCCAGGTCCCTTTCTCCTACACTGCTCTCCAGCAGGTCAGCCCCCAGCCTGTACTGGTGCATGGTGTTGTTCTTCCCCAGATGCTAAACTCTGCACTTGCTCTTGTTGAATTTCATTAAGTTTCTCCCCGCCCAACTCTCCAGCCTATCAAGGTCTCTTCTTCCCTGTCTTTAAGCATAAAGTCCAACAGAGTGTTTAATCTTTTCAGGCCCTCTGCAACAGAAAGAGACAGTTGTATCCCGCCAACTGTATGCCACTAACTGAACACTGCCAACTGTCCACTGGGTACTTCTACACTACCAACTCCCCACCGGAACATCTGTATGTGGATAGGCAGATGGCGTTCATTCAGAGCCATGTTCAGCACCTTTGAATAGAACTTGGGAGAACAGGCAGCTCTGCTCAAGGTGCTCTGATTTTTGTAAGGAAACTGTGTATATATAGGGGAGTTCAAGTGTATGAGTTACATAAATTGTTTTTTAAAAAAATAAATAAAAAATTTAAAAATTTCTTTCCCTGGTTACTGCTTAATCTAACTGATGGTTATCTTCATGTCCAGCATTACTAGCATTGGTGAATGCCCCCTAGATTGTTTTGGGTGTCTCATTTGCACATATTATTACACTGTCACTCACCTGTTCCCTACAGCTGCTATCCAGCTATTTTCTACTGTATCAGTATGGGTGGGTGTACTGGTTTGTGCTGGGATCGAGTTGATTTTCTTCATGGTAGCCTGTATAGGACTATGTTTTGGATTTGTGATAAAAACAATGTAGATAACACACCAATATTTTTGTTGTTGTTGAGCAGTGCCTACACAGTACCAAGCACTTTTCTGCTTCTCCCCCTGCCTCACCAACAAGTAGTTTGGGGGATGTACAACATATTGGGAGGGAACACAGATGGGACAGCTGACCCCAATTGACCAATGGGATATTCCATACCATATGACATCATGCTCAGTACAATATGGGAAGGAAATACTATTTAATAATATTATTTAATATTGCGTTTGTTGATTATGGAAAAAAAACCCCAAACAATTAAGAAGTCTTAGCAGAGAAAACTGTCCTCTACCAAAGAAAAAATAATTAATTAATTAAACAATATCTTGATGATTTCTTACTTATTTTCTGTTTAAAATTGGAATATTACAAAGGTCAAAGTAATAGCAAATATATATATATATAAAGATTTGAAAGAGAAATAATAAAAAATACAATAAAATCATATCTAGTCTCTGTTTATATATTTGCTATATATATTATTGGATTATTTAACATTTCATAAACTGAAGCCTAGATTAGAAGGTGTGGTAGTATAGTAATTGGTTTTATTATTTTAATTTTCTTATTCTTTGCAGGGTCATTCATCACCTTCACTAGCTATAATAACTGCTTCTGGCTGAATAGTTTTTAGCAGATATTAGCTTAGATGTAACCACCTCTGACCCCCATGAAATATTATATCATTTTCAGTTGTTACTTTTTGACACAAAAAAGTTATTCTTCATCCCAAATTGTCTAACCTTATATTTCCACCATAATAACCTGTATCCACACTTTGAGCTCCTTTGCCTGAATTTGGGGATAGCTATAGTATGGATATCACTGACATCATTAGAACCAGTGTAGTTTCTCAGCTTTAAAACAATATGATAGAAGTCACCATCTGTTTGTCCTTCGATTTGCTTTCTGGTTTCCTTGTTATTTATTGTGTTTTTAAATTTTTGTTAGTTTTATCATTAATCAACCAATTGGTGTACAAAAAGAAGCTTTTATTTCCTTCTAAAGCAGAATACATTGTTTAGGGTATTATGGTTTTTTTGGCCGTTTTAGCAGGTACTTCATCTCTGTGTCTATGGTATCTCTGTAGTATGTCTGCTTCAGTAACTGAAGTAAAAACTGAAAAAGACCTCACTCTAGACTGGCTGAGAAGTGACAAATGAAAAAGGAAAAGATTTCACGTTGAAATATGCTTATTGGTGTGTGAGGCAGATACACAGTTTTTTATTACATAGAATAATTAATACTGTAAATCAGAATTTATACCCCTTATACATCTTTACAAAGAATGACAAGGAGGATATTGCTGTGGCTGATTTTATTCAGACTATAAATTTTTATTTATGTGATAAAAATAAAAATTATGTTAATTCTTAACAAGAATTGTCAGTGGAAATGCTTTTTTTCAAGTGGTGTTATAAATGTTTTCAGAATCAGAGATGCACATGTGGGATTTTAAATTGAAAAAGGCAAGTTATTACCAGATTATAAATGCCAAAGCATCTCTCTAATTTAAAGGTCTTTTCAATTTCCACTATTTTCCCAGTTAAAGCATGGTTTTCCAAGAATACTAGCTAGCTAGTAAAAAAAGAGAGATGACAATGATAAATCCATTTGCATTTTAGTCCTTGCTTTTCCTTTTCAATAGTCACTATTAGATTTTGCACATATTTTATATAGTTCAAATTAATTCTCTAGAATATCTACTGCCATAGAACCCACTGAAAGGATTGCTGCTTAGGACTTTAGAGAAAAGTCTCATTACACTTGATGATATATAGCTATTACTGAACAGCTCTGGCACAAAATTAGTGTCTTTTGGTTGTGATACCAAAATTAACAGTAATTTGTTTTATAGGATAGCTCTTATGGAGAAAGAATTATAAATAGTTATTAGTCTCTAGGGAGTTAAGTCTTTACAGGCTATCTGAGTGTTTCTGTAGTAAGCGTTCCCTTTTTGTTCACAGACTCCAGAAACAGGTGTCATTAAAATGCATAAACCCAATCTTGTAGCTGTTAACTTTGTAAAGATTTTACTACAGATTTCTAAGGCAACTAAATGTGGTTACTAAATGGTGTCCATTGCACATTGACAAAGTACCAACATGAAAATAAGATGGGTAGGTACATCAATACCCTGGGTTTAAAATGCTGTACAAGATTTCTGTACTATTCCTGAAACCAAATACCAGGAAGTTCAGGTTAAAATGATTCTAACATTTTAAAGAATTTCACTGGTGCTCAGGCATGAAAATCTGCATATTAGGAACAACCATTACTCTGAGCTTCAAAGAGCATTATAAGAGAAATACAACAGTAATGTAAAGTAATGAAAGAAAATCACATTCATGTATTCTAGAATCACATTCAGTAAAGTGTTTTATTTATAAAGGCGTATTTAGCAGACAGGCACTGATTTATGGTGGTTGCCTGTACATGCAGTCAATAAATATAACTTTGATTTGTTAGGATGAATCTTTCTAAATGCGTTGAAGACAGCAACATGAGAAAAATTTGAATTTACTGCATGTTTTCAGACAAATGACTTTGAGAAATCCTTACAAAAAAATAAGCTGTTTGAATAATTTTTATTCACAGATGGGAGAATCATACAGTACCCATACGTTCTGAAACAATTTTGCTAATACAGGTATATTAAAAGCTGTCAGGCGAAAGAAGTACTCAGTTTTATACCTTCTTAGACAATATATTGCAGTGTTTTGCACTGAACCTAGTCTGAATTGACCCTGCTCTGGCGGGGGGGGTACTGAACCTAGTCTGAACTACCTTAAGTTTTGAAGGCCCTCTTTCTAATGATTAATTTTCTATTTGCTATACTTTTTAAATTTCTGATTTAGGGAAGAGAAGACATAATTATACACTTCATTATCAGCCCATCTAACTCCAAATAAGCATCCATTACATGAAGCTAAAACGGAAAAAGAAAAAAACCAAACCAGTAGTAAATTTAAATGTAGGTGTTATGACATGTATAAATAATACTCCTGATAGGGAAGAAGGTTGCTAGCACAGATTCTGTTTCAGTCATTCTTTCTTCTGAGAATTATAGACAAGATTTTAATTTTTCAGCACTATGAATCGTGAAGACTCCATTTTGTCCAACACCACTAAGACGGAAAAGTAGGTTCAGAGTTCTTTTGCTTTTAATTTATGATTATGGAAGTAGACATGTACTTATTTCTGTACATATTTAGTTCTTAGTATTAGCATTTAGATGAGAGTAAATGTTATACTGAATGAAGTAATTTATATTTTATTGTTTGCTGGGGGGAAGGGAGCTTGGAGCTACAAGGATGAATCAAGTAGTAAAGGAGAGACATGGTCTCCTTCCTATCTCCTGTTTTCTACTAGGGTTATTTATTCCTTGTTCAATCTATTTATTCATCTTGCCCTCCTTAAAAACATCTTGTTGCAGAATGAGCTTTTTTTATAGCAGCAAATTTGGTCTTCCAAAGCTTCCAGTTTGCGAACTGATACTCTCAGCTGTAGCCATCCATGCTGTCTTTATCCTTCTACTTCACCATTTATTTTTCCAGGACTTTCTTTTTTAGAAAAGCAACATGAACCATTGGCCCTCAGGCAAACTGAAAGTCTTTATTACAATTGATGAGGACTGGCTTTCACCTTTTGGTTTTTGGCACCTAGAGAAATACAGATGTCCTCCATATTCTTTCCCCTTGCCATCATGCATCAGATTCTTGGCTTCAGAGTGTTTCTTTGCTTGAATTTTAGAAAAGGTTATGCAGGGAATAGATTGTGTTTTTAAAATTAGAGAGAAGGAACACTTTTGTGTTCATGATTGATGTAAATATGGGGTTCCTGTATCCTGACAAGAAGCCCAAGCTCTCTTGTCTTAATAAAGCAGCAGCAAAGCATCATTCTGCTCATGTTCCTACAGGTTTTAAATTTTGTGTCAAGGTCTTAACAACGTTATAGAAGCTTCTCTGGGTTTTAATGAGTTTAAGATGCTTAACACTTCATTATTAATATATGTATATACACATTTTAATTATATCTGTTATAATAACATTAAATTATAATAAGAAGATCACTTCAATGTAAAGCGAAGGAGCTAAGACTGCACAATGTTTTCATTTCAGTCCCAACCCTATGTGTTTTGTTATACAATTCATAACTATCATTAATGTTTAAGGGTAAAGCTTAATTTTGATTTCAACACTATGATACTTATATATATTTTAGAGTGAATACTTCTAAAGAAATGTTTATAAAATAAGATCATATCAGCCTCATAATGTTTTGGCACTGTTTTCTGTTGTTGGACACAAGTATATATAACCTGTATGTAGCCCTGTAGTGAATTGCACAGTAGACCACGATCTGCCATTGAAAGCTCTGGGAATTGCAGTGGTTCAGTACCTCAGAATCTGGCCTGGCTAAGTAGCAATTACATGTTATGGTAAATTACTTGGCAATTTTAATTTAAATTAGAGAATAACTCTTGGGGTGGGGGATTACTTTCCAATAGAACATCTAATTAATAAGCAACTCAATATGTTGAACATTAGGTTTTTTTAATCTTGTGACTTTCCAAGTCTTTATAGTGGAACTAATCACAGAATGATTATATAGCTAGACTTATTTGTTTAGTAAATGATTAGTGTTTAGTATCTCAGAAGTATTTTTAGAAGTTAGCTAACTGTATTTTGTTGTTCTGGTATGATTACTTCAAATCTCCACACAATTCTGAAGCAAGAGCTGGATTTATAATAGCATCTGATTACACTTTCATAATGCAGATTTTAATTACTTCTATTAATAATTTGAATTGCCATCATGTTTTCAAGATGAATGAAGAATAGTTTATTTTAGTAAGGAGACCACTGGGACTCAAGACACTTGCATGCCTTACACAGACTCTACCTGTTTAACTATGCAAATGATCAAAGTCCTGTGTACTTCTTCCTTCCTCTGTGTTAATAATGGTTCCTTCTTGTCTGCAACACACTAAGTGGATGGAAAACCCTAAATAAAAACAATATTTTGATTATGTGATTCTACATCTAAATTTTCTTACTACTTTCCTTCACCATAGGTGGTGGTCTCTCCAAGGTGTCGCCCAGCAATAAAGCCCATCAGTATTACCAAGTGACAGCTCATTATACCACAAATATTGAAGCATGCAGCACACAGTGTTTAAAAATCCATCACTTGCTATACAATGTGGTCTCTAAAATTAAGCTGTTTAATTTTTTCTAGAGATGAAAAGCTGATGTAACAATTCCCTGAATTGAATGGCCTTTCAATTTTTTCTGTGTTGGACTGGATCTTTTTAAACAGTAAGAGCTAATTATGAATGCAAGCCATTTTGAACCTGACATTGATGAGAGTAATCAGAAATTCCGTAAGGTCTATGGCTAAGATCTTCCTCAATAATGTGGCTAACTTAACCTGTTATTTGTCAAAATAAAATGTAAAAGTGATGAAAGCAAAACTTCCATTGTATTAACTAAACAATTTTGAGAAAGAGGTCTGTTATATATAGCCTCCCAAATTATTAAATATATAATGATCTGAGTATAGTTTACCATGTTTATTTCTGGGTCCTTTAAGATGCTGTAAGAAGCTAACTTCCACACAATGGATGCTGAGTTGTGTTGCCTACTGAAACCTTACATATTGTTCATGGGGCCCAGCAGGACCATAACTCATATGAGTCAACTTACCAGCATCCTGGGGAAAGTGACGGTGGTCTTGCAGCTGAATGTGAAACCCAAAATTAACAGAGGACCCTTTTATCTTTTAGATGGATTTAAAAATCATTATTTTATTGTGAATTTCTTAGCAACCTGGATTTATATTGTAGAAAACTGTACTGTAGAGGACAGGAGACTTAAACTAGAACAAAGTATTAGGAAGATACCCAAAATCCTCAACCACCTAAAAAATGTACAGATGAGGACTTCTTTCAAACCTGTATCCTTTTCTAAAATATATTTCCTTCTATTGCAGAGATAAACTCTTACTTTGTTTTGATTACTGATTTTCTCTCCTGTGTTCCATGCCCAAGCACCAAGAGAGGTGGTGCATAGCATTTGACTAAGGACCTCACGTTTTGATGTAATGAGGAAGTGTGACATTTAAGAATTGGAGGCAACTTGAACATTGGTTTTCTCAGGCTGGTAAGTATGGGTCATGATGAAAATTATCTAATAGAATTTGTTCAGAAAATCACCTTTTTTTTGTAGAAACCTATGATACTTTATACTGGAAGGTACCTCTGGATGTTATCTATTCTGGTCCACAGCCCAAAGCAGGGTCAACTAGGTCCTGAGTTGATTTGGTTTCAGATTATTCCAGTTTGTAATAGTTACTATTACAGCATGTTGAATTTCTGTACCCGTTACTGGTGAAAAAACTTGTCCTGACCTTTGGTATAAGCTATACTTTTAAACTTCTGAATGTGTCAGAGATATTTGAGATAGTCTTTACATATACATACACATTTCTCACATTTTCTTTTGCTATATTTCCCCAGAATTATGTTTATCATGGTAACACATGATCATTTTTACAACTGGTAGTAGTAGGGACAATCCCAATGATACACAAAAATCCATAAAGGGCGTTTCCAGCTGCCATGAAACATTTAAAGCACTGTTGTTGTATAGGATATATGTTCAGAAGATCTTAGGGTTTACTTATTCATGAGTATAGTCATTTTCATACTTAAATCAAGTGGGATAAATATTGTTAAATCAATAAAAGTTTTAACTAATTTAATAAATTGATATAAATTTTATCTTAATTTCTTCTGAGATGATAAGAGACCCTCACAAATTTCTGAAATGCAATGGGATATGAATATTCTAAACTATGGTAATTTGGGGACAAGGAAATTATCAGGTTTCTAACAGTAATAGAACAAGAAGTTAGAGGTTACATGTTTAAAGGACAAATCTGACTGGACATTTTAAATAAAACTGCTTTAGGATGATGAAGAAATCAATCATCCTTCATGATAGATATAACATCTGCAGTACGAGCATCCAAATCAAATTTATAGAAGGTAGTCCAAAGTTTTCTTCACTTCCAATATTTACAGAGATTCTTGTGACGAAAAAACAACTGACTGCAAGGTTCAAGCACTTTATTTGTTTGAACTGCACTCGTGGATTTAATATGCCACTATTGCAGATTTTCACAGATAAAATGGAAGAATGCACTACTGCAACTTAAAAGCAACAATACACTGTTAGAACCTATAAGATTCATGGAACACACTATTACAACCTATAAAGCACATTAAATATTATATGTGTGTTAGTTAATGACCTGTGGTTGCAAACTTATAGCATGCAAGATAATTGCTTATGCCTCCAGATAAGGGCTTACAACCCCTGGGAAGTGACCTTGGCAGGCATCCCGATCAAGCGGGGGGAAGAGTCTCCACACAGGTCACCGGTATAGATGGAGAAGTGACTCCTGATTCCCAACCTGAACCTTAGGGGTTTTATCCTCTGGTTTACATGACAGTGGGAAGGACTGTGCCTGAGTGGATTATACTGTTATCTTTGGGCAGTGTGGTGGACTTGCCCTTTATTCATCTATGGGGGAGATTCATTTCTGTATGTTCTAATTTTTGTCTCTCTTTTGGTGATTTTGTGATTATCTGGGTACACAAGGTTGCCACCTGAAGCTGGAACTAAAATCTCCCAGCTTCTCTTTATCTTACTTTCTCAGGCAACTGAACAGTGGTTTGGGTTGAGACTCAGGGCATATTATTTGCTGAGCAATTTCAAGGCTCAACTCAGACGTCAGATCTTCGAATGATGCAACACTGCTCTGTTTGGTCTCTGGCTTATGGACTACTCAGGGCTGAGCTATCTACACAGCTCCCCATGGGTCATCTCTGCGGAGATGAGGCCTCAAGACAATCCAAGACTGGGTTGCTTTTACAACCTCCTTGAGTCACCTGTGTACACTAGATATTATGAAACTTGTTTACAAAAGCTGAGCCAGATGATCCATACACCACCGTGTCAATTATTCCCCAAAATTTAATGTGGACCATTATGTGATTTTGAGGACATGGGCTCAGATGACAAAAAATAGAATAAATATTGTGATAATATTTGACTGGAAAGACACCTCTATAAAATGTGTAGTTGCTCTTACTTTTCTCTTTCTGTTTCAATGTGGCTTGGTGATTTGATCACTCCAATAACTTCACGAGGATGCTGTAAATTTTTCTGGCATAATTTTTGAAATCAACATTGATGTTGAAATTTACATCAGCTCATGAACTTCACTGTATTATTCAGTTTCTTCCATAGCAAACATAATCGGTACTTAGACATGGGCACATGAACGTGCTAAGAGATAACATTCACATAAGAATGCTTTTTTTTAATTTATTCTTTAATTCTACATCCCTGTTTGTATTTATTGATCACATTAATCAAAAGTGACAAGATTTTCATTTGTTTAGAAGTTGGAAAGAACACAAATATTCCTTGGGGAGCACATAGATCATCATCACTTACAGGTGAGCAGTCAGGACTGCAATTACAATGTGCACAAAAAGCATAAGGATTAACATATATGTGAGAATGGGGATGAATGATACGCATACTGCTTTGCTTTGTCTGTTGATAAAGTCATCCTAGCCCTTCTCTTTCACTGTTTCCCTTAATAAAATCTGAGAAACCATTGCAAGTGATGCTTTGTTCAACATAGAATTTGGACTTGTTTAACATTGAACTTCATTCTGAAATATCTTTTATAAAAGAATATAAAGAATTCAGTAAAATGTACTTTGCTCTTGTCTGGTTTTATTTGTGGACTGACATTTTGTTTATGAAAAGTAGCAAGTTCATTTGGAAAACTCAGGGAAACAGATTGGAAGACACGAATGTGTTTCAAGTGTGTTGCAAGATTACACCTTAGCTATAACTAAGTATGTGCCCCTCTCCTGTTACTATATATCATAAAATTAAGTATCAGGGAGAGTAAAACATAATTCAGGAAATATATTAATTCCATGAACACTTCTATGCTTAAGTTTCAAAACCATTTTTTTTCTCCCTTCTGAAAAGAACATGTGAATAAGGCTTGAGTGCTTAAACTAAGCAGAATTTTAAACTCAGTAACATTATTACTGGAATCACAGTACTTGCAAAAGAATGTACAGGCATAGTCTTTGATGCTTTCTCCTAGCTTGAACCATATTCCATAAACATGAGAGTTTCAAGTGTTTATATAAAACAGAATTTAGGATTACTGAGAATATGTTTGGTTACTGAGCTCAATACTTCAAATTAAATTTTCATTAGGCTTTACTGACTATATAATTCTGGTGTCAATATAGAAAATATAAAATGATCAGAAAAATCAAGAACTGAATCAACTGATTCAGTTGTTATGAAATTAGTTACTAACGGTCAGAAAATTCAACCCCTGGGAAGATTACAGCTTACAACAATAAGTACTAACAAATAGTTCTAATGTGCAGGGAGGTTTTCATCTCACTTTAGCTTCATAAACTATTTTTATCTTAAAAGAACTTCCTAGGTTCAATCACTTATGGTTGATTGAGCAAGATAAGGTGATTTTCCCCCTTATTGTAAAAGATGTTTGTCTCGATTCATCAGAAATGGAATTAAAATGTCTATTTTTGACTGTGTGGCCAATACTTTTGATGGCTAAAGGAGTTGATGGCTTTTCGCCAATACTTTTAATGGCTAAAGGATTGCTAAATGGAGTTTGTGGCTGTCTTCAGATCATTATATAATTATACCAGCTAGCCAGACATGTACTACTTTGCAACTAAACATCTTTTAAAGTAAATGTCAAATTGCTAACAGAATCAACTAGTAGAACTCCTATAGGCATAAAAGCTATGTTTCTGTATAGTTGAAACACCAGTGCGTTTCTATTGAAAAATATGGAGATCCCCATATGTAAATTTGTTGATCTGTAATTTTCAGAGAAACTATGTTAGGAAAATCTTTGAAAAACAAAATGTAACATTAAAGACAAAATGGAAAGGTGTTGTAAACTTAAAGTTGTTTAATAAGCAAACACCATTTTTTAAAAATTACAAAGTGATGAGACATGCAGCACAGAAAAATGGGTATTATATGATGAAAACATATCACTGGTGTTTATTACTGTAGAACAGAAGGGGATATCATTGGCATTTGTACTATAATTACATCAGTCCTTTTATCAGTCAATAAAAAAGCCTCAGCATACTGCATATACAACAGTATACACTGTAACTTCTTTCTCTCCTCAGGTGACAGAGTTTTGTATTTTACAATATAAACTTCAAGGAAAATTTTTCCTTAATCGTGTTTTCATATTTTATATACTAGCACATAGATTCTTTTTTTGTTCCATCCAGAGATCACTGCTGTAATGAGATCCAAAACATGAGACTTATAAGGGATACTTTTCTGAATGTGCATTAATAAACTCTCTATGTGTGTTTATTTGTCTATTCATTCAGTTCTATGAATTATGTCTTAACAATAAGTCAATGAGTAAAGGAAACAATAACAAATTGAAATATGCTGCTGATGGCTTTGCTTTGCATTGCATTGCACCCCTACTTCATATGGTTTTCTCTTGGATTTTTCAGAGTTACATTTCAAGTAGCTAAATAATGAGTCTCCATGACATACAGACATGTGTGAGGAAGGTATTTTCATGTTTGAAATATGTGTATATAATTCAATATAGGCTGCTAGATTTCCAAAAGACATTCAGCAAAGTTCTTCCTTCCAAGTTTCTCTAGTTAAGCAGGTAAAAAGAAACACTTGCACTTTTTTTCAACCCATTTTTGTGGATTAAAAAAAAAAGAAAAAGAAACAAAGGAAAGATCAGAGAATAAAAGTATTTTTTCTGCATTCACATTGCAAAGAAGTCACCAGTAGAGCGACTGGGACCCAAGCTTTTTAACAGATACATATCTGTAAAAGGGGGTATAGTAAGGTGACAAAGTTTGTTGAGCATACTAAGTTATTCAGGGCAATGAAGATAACTGTGAAGAATTTCAGAAAGCTAAGTGCTCTTTGAAAGATGACTGAATTTGGAATGACTACTACGTAAGTAATACCTAATCAAGCTAGACTGTATTTAAGCTGTAGAACTTCTTGCACCAGAATAATATGTGTGCTCAAAATTTTCCATGCATCACCAAGCAGTTGGATCTCTTAATGGCAGAGAAATCAAATCAGGCTATGGACTATAAATCTCTGTGTCAAGAAGTCCCTGAGCTGCAAATTAAGAGTGGGATTGTGTTCTGGGGTAGTAAACCTTTACATTCAAGATCTATTACCCATCATTGGAAACAAAGCACTAGGGGGATGGATGTTTGGTTTGACTCATATGGATATTCTTGGGTTTTTTTGGATGTCAGAGAGATGAGGATAACAAAGGAGCACTCAGGTTTTAGACATGTTTATTGTCTCTATACCTACTTTTTTCATAATGCTCACAAGTGAACTTCATACATTCTGTATATCACATCCTCAAAAAAAAAAACCAAACCCAAAAAACTATTTTTTCTTATTTCATTTTTACATTGTACTACACAGCTGTTGTCCTTGGATGCTGATAGAGAGCAAAAAGAAACTGGGAGACAGAACATGTGTTTTGACAGATTTCGTGTGTTTGTTTGTTTTATCTTCTAAGTCTCTCTTAAGGACTGTAAAGGTATTTCAGAACTGCTTCATTTCTGTAAACCCAGATGTCTCATTTTCAGAAGTCATCTCCTCTGTCCCTTGAACACAGTTTCCTCAGTCTTAGAAATGCAGAGACCTGTTACAATCAAAAGTTTATGTATGCTCAATAACAAATGCACTTATTTCTCAAAAAAAGAAAGGTCTTCTGGATGGTTTTTGTGGGTTTTGTGGGCATTTTTTTGTGCAGAAACCTTCAATTGATCCCTTTGGTTGATACCAAAATTGCTGTTGTATTGAGGTTCTAGGGCTGTATGCATTACAACTGCATGTTCTTCACATAGATGGGGATGTTTTTTCAGGAAAATCATTAAACGGCAATAATGTTGACAACTGCCTATCATCAATGACCAAATTTGAATTAGTTACATAAGTTTAAAAGATTTAGTTTACCACCCCCATGAGACTTGTTCTGGGATTTTATACCAAATGTTCATTCTCCATAAGTTTTGAAGTTGTCTTGTTCTTAGACTTGCTGCTCTTTGAGAGTGTATAAATGCTCTTTATGTCACACAAAATTTAAACTTTTTAAAGTGAGAAATTGTTCGAACAGTGAAATTGTTTTTGCAGTAGCACAAAATAGACAAACAAGTGATAACTTTTTTGAAACATCCATTTTTTATGTCATCCAATAGATTCAACTCTGCAATTAGCTCCATAAGAAAAAATCAGTTTCCGCAGTAAGAATTTACTTTATCTTTGCTCATAGAAATTGTTCAGTTTTATTCTGCTTACTTCTTGTCTCTTTCTTGAACTGAAAAGGTGATGCTTTAATATGATTGCCAAAAAAATTTTTTCTTTTTCTTTTTCTTTTTTTTTTTTTTTTTACATTATGTTTATTTTATTGCAGTATCTGACACTAAGCAAATCCAGGAGATATTTTTGTAACATTTATGAAATTCCCAGTCATTTCCCATATTGCTTCTTTGTGTGGTCTCATGATGAGCCCATCTACAGATAATCTACACCCCATGGATTTATAACATGAACAAGAAACCATAAATAATATCCTTAAAAAAAAAAAGATTTATTTTTTTTTATCAACAGAACATCCTTCTTGCAGAACAGAACAATACTTTGTCTTCTGCTAGAAATATTCTTAACATGGTACAATTTTAATAAGACTTTTAATAAGAGATTTTTTTCTCTGGTTTGTTTTTGTGTTTTTTCTGTCTGTGAAACTGTGGTTTTTCCTGCCAAAAACTGGAAAATTATGAGTATTATACTCTTTTGTAATTTTAGTATGAAAGGCTAAAATGGTCCAATACTCTTGCTGCACATTAGCTTGGAGGTACTGAAAGTTCAATTAGTTCTTTAAAAAAAATGGTATTCTTCAGCCATTTATAAACTCAAGCAAGCAAATGCATATAGTGTTAATTCCAAGTGCTCTGAAAAGAAATCAAGTTTGTCCAAAAAAAGCAAGTTGTAAGAAGTACAGCAGCATTTTCTGAAAAAAATTATGAATGACATTTTGTAAATTCACATCTAATTATAACGAGGAAAATAGCAACCAGGTTAACCAATGAAATTTATTCATAAACATTGGGGGTTTTTGTGTATTAATTATATTCTACTGAATGAAATCTTCTGTAAACAATTAAAAAAATAAAAAATACTTGGTTTGTATATATTACAGAAATATTTCTGATTTTAAGATCTCAAAGCATGTTTGGATTTAACTCAGAAATATTACTTCAGCTCAAACTAGCTACAGCTGAGGTACCAAGTCTTATAGCTCTGGCAGTACTGAGCTTCATGACTGGGGGCTTTTCTGAGCTTTTTGAGAGGTTAAATCTGTAAGCAAGATCTAAGGTAGCTTTAGTATTTCCTTGGTTCCTTCTCAGTTTATTTGGTTGAAAAATTTATGTTGAACCTTCTGTACAAAGCAGTCTTTCAGAGATCTGTGGCTAAGGGGTTGCTGTAATTCCAGTCCCAAAGGTCATCACCTTAAATTCAGCTCTACTCTGTACAGAGAGGTCTGCATCACCCTGCACACTGCCATGCTCCCATCATAAAGACAACCTGTGAAAAGTTAGTTGAAGTCAAGGTACAAAACTACTTACAATACTATGATTTTAGCTTGTCTTTCCAGCCTTCAGAATATCTTAAACCTTCCCCTGAAGTGTGTGATTTTGGTCTCCCAGGCACGCTGAAAACTACTGTAACTAATGTAACAAAAGCCTTTCTGTGATTAATGAAACATGGGAGAAAATCCTCTGGTAACAGAAGAAAAAGGGGGAGCTGACAGTGGCTTAAAAAGGCATTTTTACACAGGCTATAACTCTGATCTAAATAATGGCAATTATTAATACATTTTCAACAGTTGCTTTTAAGTTTGGGCAAATGATGATCAATCTTGTTCTCCATTTGTTGAACGAGACTTTGGTTTTACAATTATACTAATAAAAACTTCCTCTAAAATATGAGTCACACAAAATCCTTTTTTCTTTCCATGAGTTTTCTTAGGAATTTTTTTGATGAAGCAAGAGCAACAGAAATGTTTATTTAATTCTAAGTGAATCCTTTCTTAGCCCTCTTTCCTCAGCATCCTAAACTCTTTATAGCCTTGTACCTGTCTGACATTTATACATTTTATTTCTTTTCTTTATTTAAGTGTTCCACTTTCATATATTTCCTGGCTCTGAATAACACCTTTTATTCCTTTCTGTGACCCTATAGGTTTTCTCTTTTGGTTTATCTCCTTCAAAATACACACATAATTATCTTCATTCTTACAATATTTAAAAAAATAAATTAAATAAAGTAGCAATTATATTAATTTCATTTATTAAGGGACAATAACATACTTTTCAGCCGGCTGCACATTAATACGCAGTATTTTATGTATTGGTCCTGTATTTGATTCTCCAATCTACTCTTCACTATCCAGTTTCTTTATCCATCCATCCTTAATGTCAATTTTAGTATTAGAAGTTTCTCTTTTTAGTGATGAAAAATAGTGTTTTGACTATATGATAAAAATAATTATTGAAATGCAATCCAAATTTAGCATTGAGATTTACTGTACTAAAAACTGAAGAACTCTATCTCAGAATAAAAACAGCTGAAAACAGTTTGCTGTAGCAGGAAAAAGAGATAAAATCAAGTTGAGAACCAAGTTTGCTACAAAATTGAAGACTATTTCTTTAGTTCAGAAAACTTGTCAAAGAGAAGAAAAGCAGAATATAATTTTGTGAAGTTCCACGTAATTCTGAAATGGTTCATTAACAGGGCTGTTGTGTAGGTTGTTCCCAGGGGTACATTTATGAGAAGTGTTTTGCTGGGATATTTGTAGAAGAGATATTATTGTGGATTAGCAAATTTACTAAAGCTTGATTCATGTCCAGAAAAGTAAATTGCCTGCAGCCTTTCCATGAACTTTCATGTGAGAGATCAATCTGTTAAGCTGCTCATTCACCTTAGTATGTATTGTAGGGACTGCTAATAATATTTGTGGAAAGCTGACACTGTTATAAGTGTAGAAGCCAAGATTAAGTTGCTGTTCCTGTCAAACCAAACAAGCAAACCTGTCATCCATCCTCTAGATACCTTGGAAGACCTGAAACTGAAATTGGTTTTAGAAGTCAAACCACTCCACTAAAAGGGAGTAAAAGGCTTATATTAAAGCTGAAACCATAAATGCTACCTTGTCATCATAGAAATAGATCTGCCTGAGAAAACTTAACACACAGCTCTACCCCATGTAGAATTGCAATAAGATTTAGCATTTCCTATTTGGGATACTTCAGACAATTTAAATTTTCTGAACATCTTTCCACCTTTCCAACAAATAAACTGTGTTGACAGGAAAATAAACTGTTTGCAAATTTCCTAGGTTTTTGAGCAGAAGCAGAAAAGCACTAAAATGAACAGACAAAATGCAGTTCATCTGTGTATTGGAGACTTTCAAAGTCCAATCTTCATTTTGCAATTGCTTCTTACTTTCTTTAATCCATATAACTTTTTGTAAGTGAGTAGATCTTAATCTTGAAAAAGCTTGTACCATAAAAAAATGCATGATTAGATTTGTTGATGCCTAATCATTTATAACCTAAAAGATTTAAGTTCAAAGTGTGATATCCTATATTTTTCCAGTCTTATAAACAATACAGATTCCTTTGTTCAGGAGCCAGTCTGTCCAATGTTGATTTTGGTTTCTGTTTGTAGCTGTAGAAGACCTTGAAACAGCAGATAACATTGCTCACAAAAGTATTACGCTCTCAACAAGACTGTGGAGCTTTAGTGTGGACTGTTTCATGCTTAGAAGGTTACAATGCTTATGAAAGACTGGTTTCATAATGACAATAAAACTGAAGCTTTGAGAGCTTTTCATTGATCTGAAGGACTTAAGGAAGCACACAGAACAATACCTTTGGGAGGACAGGGTCAAGCTGAAATGTTTTCAGGGCTGTATGAAGTGAATCATAGGTGCTGAATGTAAGTTAATCTAATAGTACCTTAGTATTTTTGTTTGTTAAAAAAATATTTCTTTGCAATATGTTTCTCCAGTTCAGTTGAAGAGTTTGAAGCGCACAGTTGTTAAGAACAAATAAGCTGTAAGTATCAATCTAATAAGATTTTCTGGAGCACACAAAAATTTGGTTTTGGATTTTACTTTTTTCTTTTAGCTCTTTTCTCTGCCTCTCCTCCCCCCTTTTTTCTTTTTTCTTTTTTTTTTTGGTAAGATGGCAAATACTACTTACATTTGGTGACAACTGACTACTTTTGGTCAAACAACATATTTTAATGTTATGAAATGAAAGTTTTCCTCACTAAGACTAAGTGTTTTTAAAGCCTATGTCAACCTCATTTTTATAGCTGCTTAAATAAGAACATAGTGCTGGACATGAAATATATAGTTAACTATTCGATACCTACTATTTTTCCTGTGTAGATTGCCTATATTCCACTGAAGTAGATATCCCGATTTGAACTTACTTTCAGTGTTTCTCTTAGCAGATTCAAACCAGCCACCTGGTTGAATTTCTTTAAGCATTAACCAGAGCTGAAGAAAGCTGCTTATCGTTTACCAGAGTTAATAATTATTGTTGTTTGCAACCATGTGATGATTATAGTGTGTGTAACATTGAATGAGTAATTTGTCCTCTGTTGACAGTTTAGAGAGAGTATAATATCTGCAGATACTTCAGGACTACAAAAGAGTTTTATTTGTAGCCAGAGCCTTTTATTTGTGCCTCAGAGCCACAGATTTTGAAACTATGTGACCTAGGTTGGATTCTCAATGTTTTAATACTGTGTAGTTAGCTAGTAATCATTGTTTTGTGGGATAACTCCCAAATGTGTTTTTCTGCTAAATAAGAAAATTAGTCAAGCTGTTTGAAGTTACAAGTCATTACTCTGAATATGAAGCTACTCTCTAAACATACCAATTAGCATAATAAATACTTTATACAGATTGTAAGGATTCACAGGGAACAGTGTCCTGAATGATTCTCTATAGAGGGGACAAGAAGGAAGTAGCTGTGAAGCTCCAGCATGAGTTGGAAGTCAAAGGGAAGTATCAAGCATGTTGTACTTTTGCAGCTCAAAGATGTAAAAGTAGAAGATTTTGTTGTGAATCACACATTCTTCTCCAAACCATATTAAATAAATGAAGGTCTGAGCCCTATATGACTCATTAAGTTAGGATGGAATTAAAGTGAACACTGTGTTAAGTGCTGAGATGGTCATAACCATGTGCAGTCCTTTTCTACAGCCAGAAGAGTTGTGATCCTGTCAAGGATTTCCATACCTCTGTACACTGCCCTTTCCTTTACAAGGGAGTCACTGGTCTGAACAGCCAGTAAAAAACTGGGGTCAGATTAAG
Source organism: Aegotheles bennettii (assembly GCA_013398125.1). Classification (NCBI taxonomy): domain Eukaryota; kingdom Metazoa; phylum Chordata; class Aves; order Caprimulgiformes; family Aegothelidae; genus Aegotheles; species Aegotheles bennettii. Next base: position 46,430 of record VZRW01007346.1, read on the forward strand.
GAGGCAGAAAACTCAATTAGGTAATTCTTTTCCTGATTTCTCTGGTCCTGTACTAGTAGACCTGTTTCTAGAAGTAGCAGCTTTTTGGAAGAAGATGAGTAAATCCTAAATCAGGAGAACTTCTCTGAGAGAGATGTGGGCTGTGGGCTGGTCCAGAAAAAAAAATTACCCACCTCACTTGTATATGGTTTGACAGCTTGAGTTAGTTCATCCCTGCTTTTAAATGATCCTCCTTGATCCAAGCTGCTGTGTACCTGATTTCACTGGATTTGTTTCATGAAGTTGTGCAGCCTATCAGATCTAACCATCTAGTGTTGTATAAGGAGCAGGGTTTGTTTTTCTGACCATAGTAAGAAGGTTACAAAGATCTGCTAGATTTCTTTTGAGATGTTTTAAAATGTGAAAACTGTCATCTTGATATGAATATAAATCTGAAAGATGCCTTAAGGGTGTCCCAACAGGAAGTTCATATCAATGAGCGAGAGAAGCTGGAAGTATTTGAGGCAAGACACATGAGCAAAGCCTTCCAGAGTTGCAGGGTAGTAAAAGTATAAAACAAAAAACTGATCTGATTTTTGAGTCAAAACCAGCTTTTCTGCTAGTAGAGCTGGTAGAAGGGGATGTTTGTGCTTGTATTAAACCACATTCAAAAGGACCATCTGGGAGTATATAAAAGTAAGAGGAAAAAAGAAAAGTGATGTCTCTTAAGTATTTCTCTTGCCTCTATATGAGACAAAATATTGTTTCTCCTTTTGGCCGTTGCTCAACAATCAGATCCCTAAATCTGAGATTTAATAACTGTGAAACTTCAGGATCTAAGACCTCATCTGAAATTAACATGCATGTGCAAATTTCCTTAGACGGAAGTCATAGAAAACATTTTAGAAACACTGTCCACCCAATGTCATGCTGTAAGGATTTTAGACAGGTAACATTTGTCTGTGAATTTCTCAGAGATTTCCATTATGTCACCCACTATTTGCACATGTATATAGGATTATTCAACTATAATCACTTTTGTAAGTATTATAGTTTAGACTGTATATGTTTCCCAGAGTTTTTAACCTTTCTCTTATTAATTATTTTGCCTGCTTATCTTGATGTTGTCTATCTACATTTGTGCTTCTGTCATCCCTAACTTGAATTTTCAATGATGTCCTCAGTCCTGGATCTATTTGTCCCTGCCCTGTTTACAATATTAGTTTCTAACAAGTTGTTCTGAAACAGTAAAAAGACAAGTTTGAGAGACTGCCTTATGGCATAAAAAAATATAGCAAGTAAACTCAAATACAAGACTGGAAACAATTTTATGGCTTAATTGTCTCATTAAAGTTTGCTATGAGCTGTGGAATTTTGACTTTCTGCAAATGTATTTGAAGATATTTATTTTCATTAATGACGAAGTAGCTTTCAATAGAATGAATGTATTAAGGGAATATTTGGCAATTTAGTAGATGTAAATGTAAAAATGTCATTTTCCTTAGTCAGCAACAACCTTGTGTTGAGAGCACTTCATCTATTCCATAGATACTTGACAAAAGGAAAACACGGATCTTTCAAATACCTTAGAATCTCAGTGTGAAAAATTAATGTGAAACTTCCATCTGGAAATTACAAGGCCAGATGGTTGTATAAATCCCAGCAGAAAATATACATCTGTCATTTTTTTGTCTAACTAGTTCTATTTGAGGAAGGATTTATTTAATCTGCTTGGCACATCATTTAGTGTGTCATTCCTATCAGCATGTAGCCTGTAGCTCTATTTGTACCAAGTCCTCTTTCATTTGTAGAACGCAATGGAGGTAATCCATTGCGGTCTAAAAATCCATTTTGCGGTCTAAAATCCATTCTGCGGTCTAAAGGTCTAAAGTCTAAATCCATTTTGCGGTCTAAAGGTTATGATC
>VZRW01007347.1:421-26469 GCA_013398125.1 Aegotheles bennettii
GCCTCACTACAGCCTCCTTTTAGGTAGTTGTAGAGGGCAATAAGGTCTCCTCTCAGTCTCCTCTTCTCCAGGCTAAATAACCCCAGTTCCCTAAGCCGGTCTCCATAAGGCTTGTTTTCCAGACCTCTCACCAGCCTCGCTGCCCTTCTCTGGACTCGCTCCAGCACCTCAATGTCCTTCCCATCCTGCGGTGCCCAGAACTGGACGCAGTACTCAAGGTGTGGTCTCATGAGTGCTGAGTACAGGGGCACGATTACCTCCCTACTCCTGCTGGTCACACCATTTCTGACACAGGCCAGGATGCTGTTGGCCTTCTTGGCCACCTGGGCACACTGCTGGCTCATGTTCAGCCGGCTGTCAACCAACACCTCCAGGTCCTTTTCCGCCAGGCTGCTTTCCAGCCACTCTTCCCCATGATGTCTTGAACAAGGTAAAGGTACTTAAAACTTTTTGTTATTTTATGCTTCCTGTACTGCTTGTGGCATCATCAGGGAGAAAGCAAAGCAGCAGACTTAGATTCTTCCCTTGGTTGTCTTGCTGCCAAGTACATGCTAGTTACTTCTCATGGTCAAAAGCTTGGAGGCACAATTACCAACTTAGACAACTTGTACGTCACTTCTCTGTCTTCCCAAATGTTGAAATAAAACAGCTGTGCAGATTCCTATGGAAAATTGTCAACAACTGCATATTATACCTTGTTTTCTTCAGTGTTCTGCAAGTCTAACAAAACTACAGTTCAAGCAAATGCTTATTCACTGCCTGTAGCATGGCCATCCATATATATTGTTGCAGCCTGTGGAAAGTTTTCTTTTTAACCTGAGCTGGATGTTCATTTTTTCCATAAATAAAAGTTAGAGATATTTGATTTTCAGTTATTAGGGCTAAATTACGAGGAAACACATGGAAAAGTTTCACTATATGTGATGGAAAATATACATTGAAAGTAAGAGTATGGCTATTTATTTTGGAAAACTAGTTGTCCGTACTTTGAATCCAGGATATATAAGTGTGTATTTACACAGTTCTAATACACCCATGTTTATTCTGCATTCTTGAAATTACAATGATTATATCCAAACTGTTTTGCAGTATCGTGTGGAGTCTATGATGCTGCGTGTTGCAAAGCCAATGAATTATATTGCTGTGACACCCAGTATCCAGCAGCGAGCTCAAATGAAAGCCCTGCAATGTGTTCCCTTAATAATGGAGCCAGAATCCCGCTTCTACAGCAATGCTGTTCTTGTATTAGATTTCCAGTCGCTGTATCCTTCCATTGTGATAGCATACAACTACTGTTTTTCAACCTGCCTGGGACACGTTGAAAACTTAGGAAAGTAAGTTGTTATTCTTTTCTCACAAACTTTTATTCCACAGAGAGACCTTAGCATCTTTCCTAAGGTACTGAAAACCCTTGGTTGTTGTTGGAAGCAATGGGCGTGTATGCATAGCACCATTTTCTGTTATACAATAAAGATGATAAAGATCTACCATGTGGGGATGTGCATGTGTGTATGCATGCACAGACACACACATATACGTGTACACATCACTACGTATTTTAAATAAAACACAATAAAATAAAACTGTATGTGCATGTGTGTACACCTTTCCCATTATTGTGGTGATGCTAGTTTTCAATATCACTTCAAAATAAGTTAAAATGTTATATAAATCCACTACCTATTTTCAAAACTGGACTCGCATTATTGTATGTAACTAAATTGTTGTTGTTGTTCTCTTTTAACACCTGTAGTTCACTCTGGTCTTAACTATTCAAAATTAAAAGATACAGTGAGTTATACTGTGTAGCATCGCTTATTAACCTTAATAGTAATTCTGTTAACTGAAAAAAGAAATGCCATTGCTCGTGATAATTACCTCTATAAAACAATATTTGGAAGAATGGGAAGGTGCATGCAATGCTTGCTAGGTGTCACCATCAGGTTTTCAAGTTTCTGATTTGAAATTCGGAATTTGTAGAAAGGAAAATATATGCAATGTGTTACTTGGTAAACATCCTGGTTTCCGTATGGGATTACCGTGCGAGTACGTGCCTGCACTAACTGAGCATTTGGAAATAATGCATTGACACAGAACAGAGCTGATAAATTATGCATGTGTTGGAATTTAGTCATTTATTACTGCTTTATTCCTAGAGCCTTCCGCGTGTAGCTAAGGAATTTTAAATGATAGTATGTTTGTTTATACCTGAGATCATAATTGTGATTCTATCCTTGCTGGCATTACCAGCATTTTAATGTGAGTTGATGCCTTTGCTTGATCAGGCTGTAAATGAATGGATTGTCTTCCTGTTTAATTTTTCTCTTTATTAGATATGATGCATTCAAATTCGGCTGTACATCTCTCAGAGTACCGCCTGACTTACTTTACCAGATCAGGCATGATATCACAGTGTCACCCAGTGGAGTAGCTTTTGTCAAGGTAATGGTATTAGTGCTCTGTGACAGGCGTTTTCACTTCCTGTCGCCTGACTAGCTTAAGATCAAATTGATACTGTAGTTTATATTTTGCTGCATTAAGAGCAGACAGACAGGGGGAGGTTCGGTCTCTTTATTTCCTAGTGTTTTTTGATATTTGTCAGATTGCTGAACTTCTAGCCATTCAGGAAATAAAATGTCATCTTTATGCTTTCATTTATACTGAAGGCTTATTTCATCTATAATTAAACCATATTTTACTTGTGCAGTTTGGGGATCAAACAGTAATTATCTGCGTGTAACGCTTCATTCTTCTTCTGCCTGTGTAGCAGTATGCCTTCCTAGAAAAAGAGTCATGGATCAGGAGCCAAAACTCTGACTTGCTTTCTATTGTTCTCATTTTACGTTATGTGCACTGCTGCCTGATTTGTAATGAATTAATAAATATGGCCTGGAGCTCTTACAAATAACTAGTCAATCACCAGCATAGATATGTGTAATGTAAAACAAAAACTTTCAATAAAGAATATTTGCAGAATTTTTGAAAGGTAATATTCCTTTATCATTTAACATTCTGAGAATTGACAGATAAGTATTGAAGTCCCGTTTTAGTTAATAAGGGTATCTAAACATTGCATTAGCAGGGCTGATGAAAACAAAGAACAAAAAGCTCTTTACCCTGCCCTTACAAGCTTTGTCTATATTCTAGGTTGCTTGTAATATTTGTGGGAAGACCCAAACCGTTGGTGCCTAGGGCATCTTGCTAATTAATTTGTCTTTCTAAGAGTGATTATCTAACAGTTCTGGATTTTGCTTTTACTCCTAACTGTTTATGTTGGGCTTTTTAACATAATTTTTTTCTTTGTTCCCTTTATGTCAGCCTTCAGTAAGAAAGGGTGTGCTGCCAAGAATGCTAGAAGAAATCTTGAAGACTAGGATAATGGTGAAACAGTCAATGAAGGCTTATAAGCATGACAAGGCTATAACTCGAATGCTCGAAGCTCGTCAGTTGGGTCTTAAATATATAGCTAATTTTACATTTGGTTATACTGCTGCTAATTTTTCTGGAAGAATGCCATGCACTGAGGTAAGGGTTGCAGATAAAAATGCAGAAAAATGTAGAAGAGACTTAATAAAGTACAATCAGATAACACAGTATTATTATTTGAAACATATTTAACCTAAATATCTTCATAAAGGCTGTGTTTATTTACAGTACTGAAAATCAAAACATTGGGATTTATTTGTGATCCCTTTTTTTTAAAAAAAAAAGAAGTCTTATTTTTCTTCTTCCCATAAAAGAGGATTTTGAGTTGGCACTTCTGTAGAACCTTCCCCAGAGGTAGATTGGATTACATTTCTAATAGTGGAAATAAAATAAAACATTATAGCCATTTCATAGTTTTCATAAAAGGAGGAACTGGCAGAATCTAAAACCTAGGGAAAAGATCCTAAGCAATCTTGTCTTGCTCCTTACACTTTTAAGATGCCTAAAGAAGTTTAAACCAAATTTTCCTTTATTTTAATTCTTAATTTTTGATCTCTCTTCCTTTAGGTCTTGCTACTTGGGGGCAGTATAAGCAGCCATTTTATTTATTATATGTATTTAAATCATGAAATAAAATACGTTCTCACAATACAGTAATTTTCATAAACAGATCAAGCAAGGTTAGACTGTTTAACAAGAGCTAGTACCGAGTTTAGTAGTAGAATAAAGATTTTCAGTTTATCCTTAACTTTGCAGGTTGGGGACAGCATTGTCCACAAAGCCAGAGAAACATTGGAGCGTGCTATAAAACTAGTGAACGATACCAAAAAATGGGGTGCTCACGTTGTGTATGGTGATACTGACAGGTAATTAATGGTCTGCTTCTTACTGATGTTTTAAAATCATGGTAGTTCTTTGTAGATAGGTTTTTCTTTCGTCTCAACAAGAGGAATTTATGATACTGAAGGGAGTATGTGGGCCCTCTTTGGGATGTTACTATCTTGCAGAATATGCAAAGTAAATAATACTTGTTTTCTTGGAGTTTCTTGTGGGACTCTTAGAAAGCACTTTGAGGGGTTCCTTTCTTTTGAAAATTATGTGAAACAGAAAGAAGGAGAAAGAAATTGTATTTTTTCAGGTGTGAATTAATATAAATCTTATTTATCAAATTAGTATTTTTGTGCCTGTTTCTGATGCTATTTTTATTTTGGAAAACAGAGTATTTATAATGTGGTAGTCATTGAACATTGATGCTTGGAGGAAGGTGCTATTTCAGGCTTTAAAAGTGGATACAATTCAGAAGCAGCTACCAGAGCATACAAATACATGATTAGGCAGCCTGAAATAAGTCATATAAATCTCTCCCATTTCTTAGTCAGTCTTTCATCTAGATAACAGCCATGCTGTCTGTGTATCTATCTCTGGTGCTACACTTGGATAATTTTTCAGCCATGGGAAGCAAGTCTTGTCTGGCTGTCCTTCCCTAATAACTTGTAAATCCAATGACTGATTTCAGCCAGATTTGATGAAAGAGTTGAAATTTCAGAGATACTAAATTCATAGTAGCTTCACCAAAAAAAAAAAAACCAAAAAACAAGAAAGTAAGTAAAATCCTATTGCTGCTTCTAGTGGGAAAGGAGAGTGCACCCAGAGCTCTTTACAGTTCTCTCCTGGGAACTCAAGTATTGCAGTGCCTGGGAGCAGTCACATTCCCTGCCTCACCAGAGAGTTGCAGCATTCGTTGTGCCTTTGGCACTCCTGATCTCGTACTGAACACTGAAGTTTCTCAGGTTTTTGACTTTTCTAGCTGAAGGAAGGGAACAGAATTGATAACAACAACCCTGCCTTGCCACCAGGAAACTATAGCTTACAAGTTTCAGGAACTATGTTGAACAGATTTATGCTTATTTCCTATGTCTGATTTCTCGTAGCATGTTTGTACTTTTGAAAGGAGCCACAAAGGAGCAGTCTTTTAAGATTGGTCAAGAAATTGCTGAAGCTGTAACAGCAACAAACCCCAAACCTGTTAAGCTGAAATTTGAAAAGGTAAAAAAAGTATTTTACTTCAAGTGTGTTGGGTGAAAACATTGTTATCCTAAAAAATAAAAAGTGAAGATAAAAGATTTTTCTGGACACTAATGTAGTATAAGGATATACAACAGCCATGTGCTGCACTGTTTCTGCCGGGTATATTGCAAGCTCCTTAATGCCTTGGGGATCTTGTCAGAGGAGCACTGCAGCATGAACAGCAAAAAGAAATATTCCAACTTTCACACCGGGCTGCCTGGTGGCCTGTTGTGCTGGCAGCACCAGACAGTTTGAAATCCTGTCTCATCAATGTTTGGAAATGTCTCCCTCAGTTTTTTATTAAATACATACAATCAAAACAATGCATGCAACTAGGTAGAGAAAATGTACAACATCCCTTGAAGTGATTCCAGTGCATTAATTACAAGTGTGATATTTATTTTTTGACCAGCCTTTGCACACTTCAGGATGATATGTCCATGTAATACATATACATATAAAATGAAAAATAAAAATTGATTCAGTCCGCTTTTTGGAAGAAGTATTAATGACAATAAGACTTTATATAAAAGAGCAAGGCAATGTGATACTAATTTTGGTGGAAATTTATCATTGGATTTATCAGGTGCTCTAGATATTTTTGAAAGTACATACCTGACTCAATAGGTTCAATCAGAATTTGTAAGCAAATTTCCATTTTTTCACAGAAAATACAGTAGAAAAATATTAGTAAGAAAAGTCAGGATACCTGTGGAAGCCATGGCAACTTTTCCTCATTGACTAATGTACAGGTACCCTTCCCATTTTGAGGCAATTCTGTGTCATTAAGCTGAAGGATAAATTAGCCAGAAAAAAATAATAGGTGCAAGGATATACTTGAGGAGATGTCTGAGTGCATCACTCCAAGTGCCCTTATTTATCTGCGGGTCAAAATATTGAGTGCTCTCCTAGGGTAGCTTCCTATCATAGGAAGTGGAAAGTGCCTCAAGTCTGGAGCATCTGTTCAAAAATTGAGACACCTACATGCAGGGTCTTCTTCAACCTGAGGCAATCTAAACTCGCTGCTCCCTCTTCTGTGAGAGCCAGGAAGATGTGGCATTATCCTAGTAATACTGGGAAGAAATTGTTCCCCATTCTTTCTTTTAAAACTGGTCAAGGAATACTGACACAATCAAGAATGAAATAAGAGGTTGGAGAGGACAAGCAAAAGAGACCGTGGCCCTAAAACTCCATTCATGAGGAAACTTCTCGAAGCACAGGCATTTAAAAAGCATGCTTTCCCCAAAGCAAGATAGTAACTGATTTTAGGCACCTCATAGTTAGATGTACTTTGAAAATAGAAAGTTCAAAGCCCCTGCTTTTGCTGGGAAAGTTTTCTTCTCTGATGTTTAAAATGAAATCATTGTCTTTTTAAGAAAGAGAGTAGTAAATAAGACTACTCAAAACAAATTATACTGTGTGTCACTTTTCATCTGAGCTTCAGGTTGCTTAGCTTTTACAGCTAGATGAAATACAAAGTGATTTAAGAATGGAACATGACTGAATCCCAACTTCCTTAGCCATCCTTTAACAGTGCTTTGATCTAGTTTATTGGTTTTAACGTTTAAAAAAACCCAAAACCATAACAACAACAAAGCAAAGTATCCTTAGGAAATCCCCTATATTCAGAGCCATCTTATATTCCCAACACATGCCAGATTGGTCTGTCTTTTTTCTAAACATTCCAGGTCTACTTGCCATGTGTCCTGCAAACTAAAAAGAGGTACGTGGGTTACATGTACGAAACACTGGACCAGAAGGACCCAGTATTTGATGCAAAAGGCATAGAGACAGTTCGAAGGGACTCCTGTCCTGCTGTTTCCAAGGTAAAATACTTGTGCATTTCTTTCTGAATCAGATTATAGTACACTGTTATTTCATCGTATATTTAATATATATTAATATATTTTATATACAAAGGATCTGTGGGTGCTGTTTGACAGCAGGCTCAATAGGAGTCAGCAGTGTACTCTGGCAGCCAAGAGCAAACCCCATCCTGGGGTGCATCAAACACAGCATCACCAGCCAGTCAGAAGAGGTGATTATCCCACTGTGTTCAGTGCTGGTGCGATCTCACTTCAAGTGCTGTATACAGTCCTGGGCCCTACAATTAAGAAGGATGTGAAGGTCTTTTGAATGTGTCCAGAGGAGGGCAACAAAGTGGGTGCAAGAGCTGGAAGGAATGTCCTGTGAGGAATGACTGAGGACTTTGGGCTTGCCTAATTTGGAGAAAAGGGGGCTGAGAAGCGACCACGTTGCTCTCTACAGCTTCCTGAGGAGGGCATGTGGAGAGGGAGGTGCTGGTCTTTTCTCCCTGGTATCCAGTGATAGGACACAGGGGAATGGTTCAAAGCTGTGCTGGGGAGGTTTAGACTGGACATTAGGAAGCACTTCTTCACCGAGAGGGTGATCAAACACTGGAACAGGCTTCCTAGAGAGGTGGTCGATGCCCCAACCCTGTCAGTGTTGAAGAGACATTTGGACAAGGCCCTTAACAACATGCTTCAACTGCCGGTCAGCCCTGAAGTGGTCATGCAGTTGGACCAGATGTTTATTGTAAGTCACTTACAACTGAAAATTATTCTATTCCGTTCTATTCTGTTCTATTCTATTCCATTCCATTCCATTCCACTCCACTCCAATCCACTCCACTCTACTCTACCCTACTCTACTATATTCTTCTAGACCTTGGGAGTTGTCTGAGACTTTGTTTTTCTGGTATGAGCCATTTGAAAGAGAAATTTAAGATCTTGCACAGCATTACAAGGACTTGAACTTTCTACCCCAACTACTATATTTCAGCCCCTAAAAATCCCATTAAAAGCCCTCAATCCCATGTAAGTTCTCTAGAAGACCATTCTTGATCCACTTCACTTTAACTAGAAGTGTTACTCCAAGATGACTGAGGCATGCTGATGTGACTTACTTACTTACGTAGCCTTACTTAAATAGCCTTACTTACTTACGTAAGTACAGTTTAGCTAAGAACTCATTTGAAGTAAACTTCCTTGCCTGTTTATTTGAAGCTGTGTATTGGGGAGCTAAAAAGAAAAGGCTCCTGTTCTTAATCAAGTCAAAACAAATTTATCCCAGTAAGAAAGGCAACCACTTAGGAGGATTCACTTCCATTTTTCTTTTTAATTCCAGTTCTTTTGGTTTTTGAGGTGGGCACAAAGTCATGGCAAAGCATTTTACTGACTGGGAAAAAAATGTATTCTCATACTCTGGAAAACCTCTGTAATTGTTGAAACAGTATTAGTGCTGGGATATGGATAATGTAATGAAAGAGGTGTTAAACTGAGTAAAAGTTGTCCAGTAATGTGTTTATAAATGTCTTTGGAAGAGAGTGCAATCATTTGAAATATCTCGTTCGCAACTGATACTTCTAAGCAGTGTATTAATATTTCCATATAATTTAATTAATTATTTTGAATTAGGTATTTTTTAGTTAAACATATGTGGTTTCCTGACCTTTCTCCTTTGGTTATAAAGATACTTGAGTGTTCTATCAAGCTGCTATTTGAAACACGGGACATAAGTCAGATCAAACAGTATGTTCAGAATCAATGCATGAAGTTACTGGAGGGAAAAGCCAGCATGCAAGATTTTATCTTCGCAAAAGAGTACAGAGGGAGCTCAGCTTACAGACCTGGATCCTGTGTGCCAGCCCTGGAAATCACCAGGTAATAAGATTAAGTGCTGATCACAGATATTTTTTCTCTTGACCTTCGTACTGCCATGTTGTGGGTAGCAGTAAGATGTCTCCTTCAGATATTGTTGCAGCTGTTGGTTCTGACTTTCTTCTGTGCTTGAAGAGAGGTCGGGCATCAGATAGTCCCAGAAAGCCATTTTGTAGTCCTGGAAAGAGCCACACATGTTCAAGAGTAAGGTCTCTCGTCAGGACGCTGTAGCAGTGTGTCCACTGCTGTTACTTACGCTTTGTTTTTTGTACAAGGGCTTGACTCTGAGGCTGCCATTACTCATGGATATTAGATGCGTTCAAAATTGTAATGGTGATGTCTCTCAGTGCTGTGAAATACATTACCAGGCGCAATATTTCATTTTTTAAAAAGTACCATGCTTAAAGTTAATATTTCATCCTGTTGATATTGTTTATCAGTAATAGATAATGGGAGCTGGCACGTTTTGCCTCCTTGCTTAATATAACATGTCTTCAAATTAAGCTGTGATTTTTAAGTAAAATTAAATTCAAGTCCCGGATTGATACCTGCTTCAAACTGTGAGTAGTCCTTTGCTTTCTGGGTACTTGAGCTCTTTTTAGTACCCTGGCTTTATTAAAATGTTTATTTAAGGAAGGGGTAGCTAGAAAGCAACCTGCACACAAATCGAAGTGACCTGAAACAGGACATATCTTAGGGCTCATGTTCCCAGTTCTAAAACTTGGGTCTGATCATGAGGCAAATTAAAAATGAAACAACTTGGTCCTGTGCTTCATAATAGACGCTAACTTCAGTCATTTGGAGAGCCACTGATATAATCAGACGGGGAACTTTACAAGCAAATGAAATAGCTATGAATTTGTCTCTGGATGCATTATAAAGGCTGTTTTTACACAGGAGAATGCTTGCCTATGACCATCGCTCTGAACCACGCGTTGGGGAGCGAGTGCCCTACGTCATTGTGTACGGCATGCCCGGGCTGCCGCTGATACAGCTGGTGAGGCGGCCCATTGAAGTCCTGCAGGATCCCAACCTGAGGCTGAACGCTACCTACTATATTACCAAACAGATTCTACCCCCACTGGCGAGGGTCTTCTCACTTATTGGCATAGACGTCTTCAGCTGGTACCATGAGTTGCCACGCGTAAGTGTTTGAAAGCAAACAGGTATCAAACACAGTGCATATATACAGTGTTCGGTTTTATCCTGACTTCTAACGGAGCGAGGGCTATATGAGGCAAGAGCAAAGGTGGTTTTACGAGGCAGTGTTTGATGCCCAGACAGGCAGACTTGATTCTGAGGTCTTCTGTGTAGGTTTTTTCACAATTGTTTTGGCCAGCCCTGCTGTGCAGGGTTGATCACATCGTCATCTTCTATTTTCTGATCCCTTCCATAGTTCAAAAGAATATTTTGCCATAACTGTGTATTTTTAGAAGTACTTGTATATGCATCTATTTGGCTGTACCACCTTTTAAATCTCTCTGTAGCAGATGTTGGAACCCCTGTTTCCGAGACGTTCTGAAGATCTTCCCTCTTTATAGAAAAGGTGGTAATGCCCCAGCAGCAGGAACACTTTAAAATCTGTATTACCAGAAATTTTAAGTTAATTATATCCAAAACTGACTTTCCAAAAAGTTAAAGAAATCATTGAGAAGCAGGAAGAGATGTGTTAGATAGCTGCATTTTAGTTAGTGGTTCCCCTGACAAAAAGGGGTAGTGAAAGACTGTTTGCTTAGACTTCAGCAGCATAATAGTACATCATGTTTCCCACTGCAAACTTTTAGTATAGCCTTGATTGGCTTCAATGCTGCTTCTTTTCTCTTATCTTTCCAATGGCACTGTGATACTCTCACCTTAAGTATCTTTAACAACCTGCTCTAAAAGGGAGAAAGAGCCCTGACTTTTTGCAAGGCCAGGGAGCACTGAGGAGGTCGCAGGGAGCAGAGCAGCTGGGTGTTTGAAGCATAGCACAAAGCACAAGTCATGCAGCGCCAGGAGGGAGTGCAGAGAATGAACTTCCCTGCGTGAGGGGGCAGTGGTGGAGCTTTGTCTGGGGATATCAGAGCATGAGCTAGAGCCACAAACCAAAGGATGGTGGCAGCTCTGTGACCAGGACAGCAGTGGCACGGAAACTCAAGTGAGGCAGGATCTGGCAGCCAGCAGCTGGGGCTGCAGCCAGGACACATTTGGATGTGAAGTGGTGTTGCACCTACCAAGGAACTGCAGGAGGCAGAGTCTGAGATGAGGTTGGGAATTTAGCAGGTGACTGAGGATCTCCTCGGTTACCCTTTCCTGAAGAGATTCCCTGTGAAACAGGTGTGGCTGGGCTCTGCTCAGTGTATCACTTCAGGGCAAGTGCTGGTACTCTTCGGAGTGGTGCAACCCCTGTTAGTAATTTGTGTATGAACCCACGCCCTGCAGGCTGCGTTGCACTTTCATACTCTTTTAAAAAAAATAGGCTATGTAATCTAGGAGTAAGGTGAGCTGCTCTCTTGAAAGTTCATTACCTCTTGATTATTTTTTTAAACAGATTCAAAAAGCTGCCTCGACAGCCCGCAGTGAGCTAGAAGGACGCAAAGGCACAATCTCCCAGTATTTCACGACCTTACACTGTCCCGTGTGTGATGAACTGACCCAGTATGGGATCTGTAATAAATGCAGAAGCCAGCCACAGCATGTGGCAGTGATTCTCAACCAGGAAATCCGAGAGCTGGAGCGTAAGCAAGAACAGCTGGTCAAGGTATGATTAAAGCATTGTCAGATGTCTGTCAGCCAAAGACGGGGGCTGGAGTTTCAAAGCAGCCTGTTATTGAATGCCCCCAACAGAAATGGGAAGTACAATCCGCGTGTTAAATGAATCATAGCTTGTTTGCTTTTCCTGTTGCTGTTGAAGGCAGTGTAGCAGCTGTTACTCTCCTTAGCTTTGTGGAAAACTGAAGGCAAAGGGGGGGAATCAGAAAAGAAGATGCTTTTCCCCCTTTCTTCTTTTTTTTAAGAGTATCTTACATGGTTTGTAGGTGCCTTTTTATAATGACAGTGGTGGAGAGTTGTAAAAGCATGAAAGATTCACCCTTTTTGCATTAAAATAACTGACGGTATTGTACTAACAAAAATGTTAGTCCCAGGAAATTTATTTATTTATACATATAAAATGGATGTGTTTTAGCTGGGGGATTTTTATGTTGCCTTTCCTCTCGACAGGAATTTTCGAAGCTGTTTTTTCTCCTTGAGCTAGAAGTCAGTTAAGAGGGTATCTGCCTGGGCTCACAAATATATTATAGCACAGCACAACACCTCCCCTTGCGGAAACATAGACATATCCTCACCTAATTTTCATACTCTCGTGTTTTATAATTAATAAATGTTTTTGTTAAAATTGATTTTTAGCGCTAGCACAGGAACCATTTTAAAGACTTGTCTGAATTGCAGGGATATAAATGTTCCTGGAGTCTGGGCATTGATTTGATAGGTTCCCATGGGGCTCTGCTGCTAGAATACCATTATAATTCACTACTCATAAATAATGCATTACTAAGGTGTGGACTCCTATTTCTTGCTGTATTTTGCAGTATTCGCTCTGATCTGCATTGTAAATGGCAGTAAAGGAAGATGATTAATGTTCTGCAGTTCTCCAGGTGTACTCTGATCCTTTCACATTGCTTTTATTCAGGATTTGGTCCAGCCCCACAAAGGACCAGTGGGTTTGGTCAGAATGTTCTCTTGTCCCTGCAACAGGTCAGCAGGGCCTGGGATCCCATTTTAGTCAGTGTTTTATAGCCCAGCCTCTCTGTAAGAGCATGTTTTATTTTAATATGAAGATATATGTATCCTTCACAGCTTAAATTCTTGCTCCCTCTAGATTATAAACATGCCAGAGCCACCAGAAAACTGATACAACACTGAACTGATACTATTTTAAAATGCATTTAAAAACTATGTGCCATAGATTAAAGCCATAGACTTCTCTCCTCTACACAAACTGAACTTAAGTGTGCCTCGAGTACCATTTAGTTTGGTCCCTTGCATTCAGACTGGCCACAGCCTCTTTCAAAAGAACTCTGAGTTATTTCTGATGTTCTTCTGGTGGTTGCAAAGCTGGAACACACCGTTCAGATCCTGTTCCTGTTGGTCATGGCTGCAGGTCAGAGGAGCAGTATCCTCTGAGGTGCCGTGTGTGGGCCTTGGCCGAGAGGGGCTGCTCCTGTCCAGCTGTTGTCAGTCTCAGTTTCTGGTCTGCAGGTATTCAGTGCTGATACAGGACTGGCTGAAAGGATCACTGGTGCCCAAATAATTTTAACAGGGAAACAAGGAAAAGAACTAATTTTAAAAGCAAAGGATGAGTTTGACTTGTTCAAACCATGCAAATGTAGGGTAACTTTTTGTAACGTTTTGATATAATAAAATACAAGTGTAGTTGGAAGCAAATTTCCGAGTTTTTAGAAAAGCTGCTGGGGGTGGCCGATACTGGAAAGGGTTAAAAATAAAAGAGCAAAGCAGGGGACTGTAGTTTTCCAAAGGCAGCTGCCTCTGGAAAAACTGTGCCTGCTGCTGTTTTATTCTATCAGGTATCTCATGTTTGTTAGAAGTACTTTGAAGCAGCATTAACCGCATGAAGGAGTAGCTCCGTGCAGGAGGGCAGTGGAACTTACTTGCCTGCCTATTTCTGTCATGGGATTGATTAACTCTGACTTGGAAAGTAAAACTCTTAATTGAAGCTGGAAATGGGAGTAGTTTATTAAGGTACTGTCTTGTGTGAAGAGTAACTGTGCAGAGTTAACAGTTTTGTCATTTTTTAACTAGGAAAATTTTATACAGGGTAAGTTTATCCTGAATATAACACACTGCCCCACTTACATCCACTCAACTTCTTTGTTTTCCAAGTGCCATGACATACAAGCAGAATTTAATTAGCAAGATTGACACCCAAGCTGTGTGTGCAGTTGAGCTGTTGATCTCCTGGTTCAGGGTGGGTGATGCTGGCCAGCCGGGCACCAGCAGCACAAGGAGCAGTGTGGCAGTGACAGGAGAGGCTGCTGTGGATCCTTCTGTGTTGGGGTAGGGCTGTGCCTGTAGTGCTGATACAGCGTTGAGGACTTCAGAGTCCCAAGTGATTTATTCCTTGCTGGTGTGAAATGTAAAACAATCCGTTTTGCTTTTTTATATGTAATCTAGATATGCAAGAACTGTACAGGCTGCTTTGATCGACAGATCCAGTGTGTCTCCCTCAACTGTCCAGTACTCTTCAAGTTGTTCAGAGTAAGCAGAGAACTGTCAAAGGCACCCTACCTTCGCCAGCTACTTGACCAGTTTTAAATTATCTGTGTTACAGGATTCCAGGTGCTATTTTATTTTTTTTTTTGGTGTTTACCACACTAAGACTATTGTGCATGGTGCTTTTTCAAGTCTCATCTAGTCCAGGATTTCCATTTTAACTGTTGGGTTTGTTATCTGAAGAATAATGAACGCTTATCCTAACTAAATTAAAAAAAAACACAAAACAATTTGTTAATCTATGAATAGCTCACTTTTTAAGATGTACAAATTTCTTCTTCCTTTCATGTTTCTAACATACTGTTTTATAATGCTGATGTTGAAATAGCTATGTGTGACATCTTGTAAATCCATTTCAAAGTAGAAAAGTCAAGTTTACTTCCTGGAGGAAGGAGCACTGAAAACCTCTTGAAATGATAAAACCATTAATGTGTGTTCTTGAACTGTCAGTATCAAGACATGTTACTTATATATTATCCATTCACTTTATAATTTTGTCTGCGAAATATTTTGTAAATACACTTTTTTACTTTTCAAACAACTGAGTAAAATAATGTGCAATGACTTTTATACAGATAATTTTAAAGTTGGTTGGTATATCTCCTCCTAAGTTTTGCTTGATTCCAAGTAGTTGGTTATTTTGATCAGACTGTGCAAGCAGTAGTACCATGTGTAGCATTTTGAAACATTATTTTCTAAAAATTGCTGTCTTGCTTTAGCTATTAATGGGGCATTGTGAGGAACTGTGCAAAGACATTTTTGTTACAAACCTGTGGGACTGTTGCAATACTTTAAATATAAAATTTTATTCCATTTTTGCTTGTTTTGTATAGACATTTCTATTGCTTCTAAATATGCTTAAAATATTTTCTTTCCTTATGTACTGTACAGTTAAATCTTATTTGCCACCATCTTGACAAAATGTGTATTTAGAATATTTGTATAACTGTATAAAATGGAAAAGGAATTATGTGGTCAGTGGATTGTTTTCTAAACTGGAAATCATTTTGTTTTAGAAGTTAATAATGGAAACCATATTAAAGTTGAATAAAATGATATGGTAAAAACTACATGCTTTTTTAAATATTTACCCTCAATTGCAGATACCTTTGTTTCCCACGTTTGGCACACAAATAGTAACATAAACAAGACTGCTCAAATAAGAGTGAAGAATCCACAATCAAGTTTCCAACTTAAGCTCTGGGATCGGAAAACCTTGGTATCGACTCTTGGAGGCCTTCCCCAAACCAAAAAAGAAACATTTCTAGTTTTCCATTAGTCAAAACAGGAGTAAGTTTTAAATTTAGAAGTCCAGAGTAGCTTTGAAAAATAGAACAAAACTTTATTTACATCAAAGAACCTGAGTGCCTTCTCCAGTTAAAAATTTATTACATTCAAGATACAAGTCAGTCTATTCAATTCCACATTCTACAGTACAATGTAAACCCACACCAAGCAGAATAGAAACTATTAAATATATGATAGAACTTCCACAGATCACACTGTGCTTTTATGCAAAGGAACTAAAAAAAAAAAACAAAACCAAAACATCAAGGCACCAAACTTTGCTTACTCTTGCATCCTAGCATTGCTCATGTACAGAATAAAAGTGCAAATGCCAGGAATGATGTGTAGTGCTTGTAGGTTTAGACTGGGTAGTAGGAGGAAATTCTTTCCTATGAGAGTGATGAGACACTGGCACAGGTTGCCCAGGGAAGCTGTGGCTGCCCCCTCCCTGGCAGTGTTCAAGGCCAGGTTGGATGGGGCTTGGAGCAACCTGGTCTGGTGGGAGGTGTCCCTGCCCATGGCAGGGGGGTTGGGGCTGGATGAGCTTTAAGGTCCCTTCCAACCCAAACCACTCTGTGCTTCTATGGTATAACCCAGTGTTTGTCAGCACTTCAGGGATAAATCTCAATGATGACCAAGGGCAAGAGGTTACCTTTACAACCAGAGTAAATGGGCAAGTGCTTCTCTTCAACCCACTCCTGTTTTCATGGACAAAACCAGCATTCTTATTAAATTCAGCTGTTGAACCCATGGACCACAGCACTTGTCCTCAACACAGAGATGACTTTTCTAGCATAAGCAAGGCAATGGTAAAGCAATACACTTCCAAGGCATTTCAACCTATAACATGCGAATTTCAGCACTGAAGCTTTCTGGAGGATCTGTAACTTAAAAGGCACTGTAAATAGATCTGCACTGTAAAGAGATCCTCCCTTTAACTGCATTTGCTGGAAGCAATTTTTAAACATGTGAAAACAAACACTGGTTGTCTAAAAGCAAGCCTTAAGGAACACCAGAATCCAAGAACTAGGAAAGCTACAGCCTTGAACATCAAGGAAGTCTGGAACTGCTGTGAGCTGGACCCATCCTTGCCCACGTCCTAGATCTGTTTTCATTTTACACTACTTTAAACACTTCATTTTCATTAAAGGGCAGCCCCTGCTATTAAAACCATGCTTTTAGGGGATAAGAAGTTCTGCAAGTATCTTCCATTTCAAAAGTTTGAGGCCAGAATGAAGACACTGAAGGCTCCAAGTGCTCACTAAGATGACTCAAAAGTTAGATGTTATCTACCATGATGGTAGAGGTGATGCTAGATCATCATGCAAGTTCCCCGTCTCCCTGCTGCTGCTTTCTGGATCCATTACTTTTGGCAAAAGGCTGCTCTTACCTTGGCATTACAGGCTGTTGCTCTGCTCCTACTACACAGGCCTCCTGCCTCTAAGGGGGGAAGTGGGGATGAATTCAAGTGACTCGTGCAGGAATTAATACAGCCAGTTTAAAAAAAAACAAACCCAAAACACACCGTTGTTCTGCACAGTAGTTTCACACTTGTTGGGAAGACATTAGTCAGAAACACAAGTGCATATATACATATATATATATAAGCAAGTAGGTAAGGTTCAAAGAGTACAGCATGTGGCTTTAATTTAATTTTCTGGGTTTTTAGTACTTGATTATGCAAGACATTAACCATCCCTGAGAGCAATCTTACTTACAGGACATTCCCATTTGGCATTTCATTCCAAAAATTAGTATATGGATTGGGGATTATTATTTAAAATCTTCCTTGTTGCCAGGTGCATTTCCTAAACTAAACTAATTCTCTTCTGGCAACATGATCTCAGGTATGAGGAAACATTCTTACATCATTGTCAATGTCGGGACAGCCCGTGGATTGCAGTTACAGCTGGGAGCTGCCCCAGACCCATTCTCCCTGTCTCCCCTGCACCAAACCCAGTTTCTGCCGAAGGAGACCTGTGACCTCCCCAGGGAACTCCCACAAAAGCTGAGCAGAAGCAGTTACTGCTTCCGCCTCCCCACCCACCAGCGGGATTTGTCCTGACCCTCAGATAACCCTCTGTACTTTCTACACAGGCCAAGCAGTTACTGCAGAGTATAGGAGGAAAACGGGGAAAAGGAAAAGCTGCAGAAACGCAGGTGTCCTCTGCACCCACTGGGGTCGCTACATCTTCACTGGAGACATTCAAAACCTGCCTGGATGCGTTCCTGTGTGATGTACTCTAGGTGACCCTGCTCTGGCAGGGGGGTTGGACTAGATGATCTCTCGAGGTCCCTTCCAACCCCTAGGATTCTGTGATTCTGTGTGATCTGTCAAGCCACGCCATTTGTTTTCACGTGAAACCCACGCGGCCACGCAGCCTTCCAAGTCTTAAGCAAGTGCTGCCACGCACACCTAAAGCAGGACTTGGCCTCATATTTACTTAAAGGCATTTCCCATTCCTGTAAGCAAAGAAGAAAACCTTTGTGTCACCAGTGAAACAAGGCTGTATCTCAAAGTGCAGTTTCATGCATTGCACTTGAAAGGACGCCACAGGAGTGCACATACACATGCACGAAAAACAAAGGAATCGGGCAAAACCACAATGGCATTGAAGTGCCGACAGTAGAGAGAGGAGAGGGAGGTGCTTCAAGATAGCAAGATGCAAAAAAATTACATGTTTTTCACTACAAGTTCATTCCTGCCTCTTACTAACTTCTCAGAAGAATGGAAAAAAACACAAGGTTCTAGGTTGCATGCTCAGGACAAGAGAGGGAACAGAAACAGACCTGAAAATACACGGAACATCTAAGGTTTTGTGCTATGCCACATCTAGAGCTCTTTTGTTAGGAAATTAAAACTTCCTCGCAAGTACTAATAAAAGTGCAAAGTAAAAAACCCCAAACATGAGCACGTTCTGATCGCAGCCTTAAAAGAAATGCTTAACCTACAGATTTGAGTGTCACGTAGACAAGTTGCCAGGCTACAGTCTTGGTGTCAGGTTTTGTCACTAGCTGCTAATTTTTTTGCTCTTACCAGGGAGGGCTCGATGGCGTGACAGCCCCTCCCCAGGCCTCCCTGCTTGGCAGCAATGAACCTACAAACACAAACCGCCGCTGCTCCACGAGGAAGAGTCTGCCTGTGCAGCATCACCCAAGGAAACAACACCCAAACAGCACCAGTCCAGCTGGAGAGGGGCAAGGGATTGTGCAGTGCAACCCAAAAGGATTGTTCATCAGCAACTCCCTCTCATTCTCAAGTTTTCATTTTAATGCACCACCACGTTAAAGTCTGGCACTAGAAGCCAGGGAAGTTGTTACAACCTTAATTTAAACAACTGCTTATAAATACCACAGCCCTGTGTCAGTACCATCAATTAAGTAATCTGTTTATATATAATTTTATCATCTTCTTCATACATTTCTTGATTTCAGTTGGTAGCGCAGTAATTAAAATCACAAATACAATCACAGGTACTTCAGATTACTTAATTTGTCACCGCTGTTCAGCCGTAAATCGGAGTTACTCATTATAGCAGAGCAGCATGACCCATTCTGTCCCACTTCCCGTACACTGCTTTTCAATGACCCAAAGGCCTAAAAATGTATTTGTAATTTTTTCTCATCTTGGTGACAGAACCAAAAAATTACACAGTCTGCCAGTGGACTATCAGATCTACAGCTGCTGGGCATCACCCGAAATTTGAATTGATGTCCTGGTTTATGCCACACACAAACTTGCAGTGCAGCAGCGATATTCTCCTCTCAGGAGATCAGAAAGCTCCACATCACAGATAACAGATTGTTCTCCTCTCTCATGAAAACACTGTGTGACCACACACCTCGGAACTGCACCCTCCACCCACCCGCAAAGAACAGAGTGGCCTGAGCAGTCCCCTATTACCTAAATTCATACCTCACATTTAGAAACCATCTCTTATGTTTATAATGTTTTTGGCATGGCCTATGCATTTTATCACATCACCCCATTCACGCCATGGCGGATGCTCCTGCTGCAGGACCCGTCTCTGCAGACTGAAAATGAAAGAGGAGAAAGGGCCGGACAAACAGAAATAAATGTGCTGAGCTCTGTGCCACTATAAAAGGATTCTTGAACCACTTGAACAGCTACGATTCCACTGCATTTCCCTTAAAAAAAAAAAAAAGTCAGCTTTTACTTTAATCATTCTTCTCCCGGTCAGCATTCACATTTTTCATCCCAGGGGAGCCACCAGCAACCGCTGGAGAATCGTGCGATACATCGTCCAGGTGGGGCTGGAGAGCGACTTTGGCAGGAGAGTCCCCCGGTATCTTACGGGAGGTCTCTACCACAGAGTTTCTCAGCGTGTCATTCATTTCTATTACCTCAAAGTCTGCTTCGTTCCACTCTCCCACATCCTCCTCATCCTCTTCATCCTCATTAAGCCCCGAGTTTGACAACAAAGCTTTGCGGTCCTCGCTGTCACTCGTTTCTTTCAAGTCGCTCTCACCGGGAGAGTTGGCCAATTTGTACATGACGGGGAAGAGCAGGACGGTCATTGCCGAAGTCACTAAGGCAGTGTACATGACCACAGGAACATGGTGGAACTTGCCCTGGAGATACCCCACCACGGCAGGAATGCACATCTCGCCCAGCGCGGCACCGATCACAAACAGAGAAGCCGATTTTCCTTGCACGACCGTGTACTGCTCTATCCAGGAAATGCCGCTGGGAAAGATGGTGGCCATTGACGCACCATACACGGCGGTTCCGACCCACAGGGACACCGGGTAGCTCGCAAAGAAGGCCAGGCACGACGAGGAGACGGCGGAGCCTATGATGCTCATCACGATCATGGTGCCAGGGTACAAGCACGCAGCACAGAATATCGCCACTCCTCTGCAAGCGGCAAACGCACCCCAGAAGACAGAATTCAAAGCAGCTGCTTCGTTTTCTTTCATCTCGGCGAAGACCTTTGCGTAAGTGAATATGTAAGAGCCGTAAGTGACCTCTGCTCCCACGTAGCATAAGAAGAACACGAACAGGAGAGCAATAAGGGCATAGTGGTATCTGGCAAGCGTGCCTTTCTGCAGAGAAGCCTTTGATTTGTCTCGAGCTGAGCTGCTCCTTGAATACAAGATAAAAAAGAAGACAGAAACAAGCAGAAGGTAGGTCCCTATGACAACATAGGACCACAGGAAGTCTGCACCGAGATGTTGTTTCAGTGCTGAGAAAGCTGACGCAGCTGATGCTGTTGGCACAGACTCGTTTGTCTTTTCAACTACTGGAAGGTCTTCACGTTCAGGGCCTCCCAAGGCCATTTTGGCCAGGATCGGAGCCACAAACGCACCGGCAGCAAAACTGAAGTGCAAGGCCTGCATATGCGGCCCAGCCTCTGCTCCCCAGGTATTCAGCGCCAGTACATTGCCACCTGCAGATCAGAGAGAGAAGGATGCAGGCATTTTAGTCTGAAAACAGATATTGGTTAAAAAAAAAACCCCAAACCAAATAAAAACCCCACAACCAACCTGTATTATTAATTCCATTTGCAATAGTACCAGGCTTGGCAAATACAAGGTACAGAATTGTAGTTAACTGAAGTCCCACCTGTAAGCACCTTAAGCCCACGCATTAGTTGAGCTCCAGGAAGGGAGTCGCAGCAGTCAAGCGAGGAGCCACGTGGTGGCTCACTCCTGTACTTCATTACCCTGCTTGACAATCTGCAGCATCTTTCAGCATATTTTCAAATGAGCAAATTTAACTGCTTCTCATTTCAGTGAGTTTTACAAGCAGCAACACACAACGCTAAGAATCAGAGGTCTCATTAAGCAGTGTCCTGGGAAACATTGAGAGCTGCTGGCTTCTGATGGGCTGGGACTACCCCAACCGAGTTCAAATGACTCGTGCTGCTTCCAGAAGCAGAAAGGTTTACAGTAATACTGCTGCAGGGACCAAACTGCAACACCCTCGGATCGACAATAACACTAGAAAGTAAGATCTCGGAGAGACGTTTTTAAGTAGCCCCTGAGAAGAACACAGGACAGTAAGAACAGTAATCAAATTCCCGTGCTACAGAGCAGCAACCCTTGTCACGCAGCACTGACACGCTTCCAAATGAATTCTGTTGCCTTGCTCTCAGTTTTTCCTGCTGGGAAGTCTCCCCGCCTCAAAGGTCTGACTTCCAAGCAGCACACCCACCCGCTGAAGATATTTTTACAATAAGCCGACAGGATTTTCCCATATAAAGAATTTTTAAGCCAAGTGCCATGTATAATGATCCTGCCAGAGGCAGCAAATGCACCTCTGCAGCACGCAGGTTATTTAGCATAACCCGTGCCATGCAAAACCATCTTTTCCATGCCTGGATCCTGTATCACACTCTCATCAGCGTTCACAGAGCTCCCTCGAGCTCCGCAGAATCGCGGCTGATAGGTCACGTGTGCAGCCATCACTCCACCGTGGTGCCTACCAGCCAAGCCACCAAACGCAGGCCCTGGCTGGGATGCTCCCAGAGCCATTCGGATAGCTGGGCTAATTGGTTACCCAGCTCCTACTCACAAGTAAGCCTGCCCCGAAGCTGCTCAGCCGGATCCCATAGTGCCTTACTGGCTGGCCACCAAGTAACCACAGGCTCCCTTCAGCCAGCCGGGAGAGCCGGCACACTGCTGGCACATCACCGGAGGTGCCAGGTGAGTGGCTGCCTGTTGTGGCTTCACCACCTTCTACAGCAACACCACAACACCCCAACACCGACGAATTTTTGGTTGTTCCCTGATCTGCACCTGCAAGTACGCCTGCGTTGCACAGTTGTCTCTAAGCCAGCTTAGGTATCTTGCTGTGGCCTCGCTGCCTGCTGCAGCCAGCCACCGCTAACTCACTCACGCTAAGCCATGCCCAACTGTTTCGTACCTCTGGTATCACTGACCTTTCCAACCACACCTGTAGACCTTTGCTCTGCAACTTCACCAGTACCATCGTTCTCCAATAAGGAGCCTCTACTAAGAAACTGGTTTGCAACAGGTTTCCAGCAAGGGTGTTTTTTCCAGGCCATCTGCAGTACGCACATGCCACAGACTTAGGACTTGGGGCACAGAATCAATCTGTATTCCCAAACACCTCAGTGAGGCTGGCCAAGGGCAGCAAATGCTCCGTAATTCAGAAAGATGGAAGTCATGGTGCTGTAAGTGAGCTGTGGCAGTAAAAGTTTAGGCCAGGTTTAGGTGGCCAACTCTGCAACACAGCAACCGTGAGAATCTCTCTCAAACACCAGGGCTTGCTCAGGACTAAACCTGTTCCAGCTGGCACTAATGAACTGTAACCCAACTACCTTCCTGCAGATGAGTCATTTAAAGAAAAACTGTTTAAAGAGCACGTGGTGCTTTCTTTATGCCTGTAATTGCCCACTGAAACGCGCACTGATCTTCTCCAAGAAGCAGGAGATACCCAGCTGCCCACACCCCTTCAGGAAGGCCTGCTGCAGAGACACAAACACTAGAGGTCTCAGAAACCCAGCCAGGTAAAACAGCTCCCCTCTTTTAATTCAGGATGTGTCAAATGAAACACCAGGAGCCATTTGGGTGAGCTCGAAGTAAGTTTCCAGTTACTTCAACAAAGGGACTGTCAGACCACAAGGTCCCTTACCTGTGTCTAGGATTCCCATGGAAGCTCCAATAACTGACATCATGACAGTTAGCAGCAGAGATTTCTTACACCAGGGTATCCCATAAAGACCAGCCGTTGTTGCAAACATGGATAATGCTGGAAAGGTTAAAAAAACACAAAACAAAACAAAAACAACAAACCAGATATTTCTGTTTCCATTAAAACACCCAGCAGACCAAGAAATACAAATACCTTCACCATTACTAAAGTTACAGGTAACCTTGATAGCTGATGCCACCTAACAACCCAGATTCATGATTAGCAGAAGCAGCTACGAAGTTCAGGAGGACTTTTTTTCACCTGGAAAAAAGGAGTTTCATCAGACTATAAATGCTATGTGAAAAACCTGTTCTGCTTAAGCTTTCTTTGCAAAGGGGACCGCATTTGCTGCCAGAACACCAGGAAGTTGTCTTCTGCAAACTTTTGCCTTAGAAGTGCTGTTTCAGAATGTTCTGCAGACTTCTGATCCAGAAATGTTACTTTGCCATGGAAGAAGTAAAACGTGGTTTGGAACAGTAAAAAGTTTTCCCTCTGAAAACTGCGGAGCATTAAGTTCAGCTCCATTTTAAAAGAACCCAAATCACTGAACTCTTAAAATCGAATGAAGTGATCGTACCTTGGCCAACAAGCAACCTCCACATAAAAATGCTGACTTTCATTTATATTCTGGTCTCTCGTGAGGGATGTATTCCAAGGGATTTCTGGAGTTTTAAAAGACAGAACTACAAAATTTCTCATCATAAATGAGACTGTATTAACTGTATTAGCTTCGCTATCTATCATTAACTACACTTACAAGATGCCATTTGAAAAAGTACTTGTTAGCACTGGAAATTATTTTCATTACAATTTGAGAGGAAGTTCAGCAGTTAAATTTTATGCTTATAATCACCTTCATAATAAAATAATCTGCAATTAGCATCTTGAATACACAGTACTGGGTTTCTAGAACACTTGTACCAGTTCAGAAGTCTCTATTATTTATCAAATCAATGCTTGGTCATTAATTAATTACAAAGAAAAATAACAACAGAAAAAATAAATACCCAGAACCCTAACAAGATACCTGGAATGAATACCTTGAAACATTTTTGAAGGCCAGGGTGCTGAGCTGCCTAGAGAGAAAGTTAAAGATGTATTAAGTGCAGCTGCTTAGATGCCCCGCTAGGAGCTGAGAAATAACTTCTCAGCAAGTTCTGAGTTGCCTACTTCAGCTCTTCACCTGCAGATTGCTACTTAAAAGCTTCTTTGGCAAAGACAGATTATGTCTTCAATTTTTCCTCTGTACAGTA
Source organism: Aegotheles bennettii (assembly GCA_013398125.1). Taxonomy (NCBI): domain Eukaryota; kingdom Metazoa; phylum Chordata; class Aves; order Caprimulgiformes; family Aegothelidae; genus Aegotheles; species Aegotheles bennettii. The sequence goes on from VZRW01007347.1 coordinate 25,087, forward strand.
GCAGTTTCAGCAGTTGAAACATGGGAGGTGAAACTACGTGAGCCAAAACCTCTTCCGGGCAGCCCTCAGGTGGCAGAAATGAGAGAAGATTCAGAGTTCAAACTGTGGTTTTGCCCTAAGCGCTACCAAACTGGAAAGGATTTGTACATGAACATTTTCCCAGCGTTGCTGACAGACAGCTATCCTGCATGACACATCAGGAAAACAAGTTTCAAGGTAGTGCTTCCACAGGTGTATTAATTCCATTACGGAAGGTGAAGTCTCAAACATCAGACACGGACAACTCTGACCTTGTCAGACGTACAAGGAGGTCAAAGGAAACCCACTCTGCACGTGTTCTGGAGGAGTGAAAACAGGGAGGACCAAATGAAGACATCTTAAAACAAGAGCAAATAAGAGGAACTGGTCCAGGGAGGTGAAGACAGAAGGGAAAAAAGAGAGGAGACAGACTGACATTATATGATATGACTGCTCCTGACAGGAGACGGGCTACAGGGGCAAGAGGAGCCTTAGTTCAAACACTAGCAATAGCAAATGGATCTCCTCACGTTCTCTGAACAGACTCTGTGATTGCAGCACGGTCCTCGGGGGAGGCAGGGCTCTGTTTCTCTCTCTGAGGAAAGGTATGGGAAGGGGAAGGAAAGGAGCGAGCCCAGGTACCTGCCTTAGTCCCTAACTTACAGCACGTGCTGAAGGCACACACTGCTGTTACTGCACTTGAAAGAAAGTCAGTCAGGGCTTCCGCTATTTTAGGTGTGCTCCAAGGATCTCTACCTGAAGGAGACGCCAATGTGACTCTGAAAGGAGCACCTCACTTCTGCATGCTGAGCATGGCTCTTGGTGGCTGGGCAGCCCCGCTCTGCCAGGACCACACCAGCCCTGTGCTCCTGCCGGGAGAGTTTCCACGTGTCCAAAACACTGATAAGCTGTGGTTCCTAACACCTTAACAGCTAGACAGCACCCGAGCAGCAAGTTTCCACCATCACAAGTGGCATTTAATGCTTTTCCACTTTAAATGAGCTCTGATTTAGTTGAGCCCCTCCAGTTGAAGCCTCGGGTTCTTTTGTCCAGCCCAGGCAAAGGAGCCTCCTGCCAAGCTCCGGGGGGGGTTTGTGAAGCTCTCCCCACAGGGGCATCCCTCAGCCTGGCGCAGAGGTTCCCACGCGTGGGAGCGGGGCCGGAGCCCAGCGCTGCCCCGGGCCTGTCCGTGTGCTCCGGAGCTGCGTGCTCCAAAGGGCCCGTGCGGCGGGACACGGGATGCGAAGGGAAAACCGAACCAGGCACAGTTCGCACCCTCCTGCCCACAGCCCAGGCACCTCCTGGCAGCCCGGGCAGGTTGGCTCGGCTCCCGGCCCCCGCGGCCCCGCCACCGGGAGCGCCGCG
>VZRW01007347.1:27127-79574 GCA_013398125.1 Aegotheles bennettii
CCGCGGCCGTTGGGGCGGAGAGGGCGGGGCGGAAGATGGCGGCGGCTGCGCTGCTCCCGCTGGTGCCGGCGGGGCGGGCAGGAGCCGGCACCGCCCGGTGCGGGGCTGCGGTCTCACGCCGCGCTGCTCCCGCTGTGCGGGGCGCCAGTTGGCTGCAGCCTGGTGGGAAGGCAGGGGCCGGGGCGGCTTTGAGGTCCCTTCCCACCCGAACCGGGCTGGGATTCTGTCGCTCACCGAACAGCACTCTCACACTCGCGTTCTCACATAGATACCGATCATTTTCTTTAATCCCCTTCTCTAACGCCTCTCCCCCGCCGGGCCTGCCCTAGCGCAGCCGGGCCTGAGGCGGACGGGCCCTGCCCCAGGCTCAGCAGCGCGGCCCCAGGCCCGGCCCGCAGCAGGGAGCCGGGGGAAGGTTCCCGTGCTGCCGGGCCCAGGGGTGCTGCTCCCTGTGGGGAAGGCTGTAACCGCCGGCAGAGCTGTTATTTTTAAGCCTCACAAACAACAATAACTCCAAGTTGGATTTGTTTTGTTTCCCGAGTTGTTCAGAACAGAGGTATATGCTAGAACATAGCAGGCATCGCAGGTAGATTGCGGCAACCAACTCCTGTTTCTCCTGGCACTGGTTAGCATGGAGGTACAGCTCCAGTTCGGGGTGAGCCGAGGGAATGGATGCACACATAAAAAAAGAAAATCTAGCTGCAACAAATAACCATGCAAAAGTTCATATTTAAATCTGATTGTTTGTAGCCAAGTCGGTATCTTTGCAAGGAGTGCTATCAGCTTTGCTGCTGAGCTTCTGTTCATAGGTTCAGTGGTAGGAAGTATTCCAAATAAAGTAACTTCAAGTATAAAATAATAGTATTTTCAGAAAAGAATTACTGTTGTCACAGCCACATGTACAAGTCCATTTCTAGATGTTGGTATTTTGCCTTGGTAATTAGCTTTCATTATAAATGCAGATACAAAAACAGCTTCCTGGAAAAGGTACAGAAGTATTTGAAATGTGCTTCTGTCAAGGGGTGCTCCTCATTTTTGTCTTGCATACTTATAAAGAGGTTCTGCACCTTGAGAGTGCAACAAATGGCAACAGCACTCAGGCTCTGATAAAGGTTTGGGGCACCTTTTCAGATTTTAATTTGAAATACAAGCAGTCTAGAGAATAACCCCAGGCGGAATGGGAATATTTCCCCCTATGTTTATTAAAGAAAGGGAAATATTTGGACCCACTACAAAGGAAAAGCAAATGAACTCCCGTGATTTACTGAAACTGTCAATGAGGAAACACTTCGTACTGCCAAGGTAAGCCAAGGTGAAACTGGCAGTAGGCCAGTTGGTGATCAAAGGTCCCACTGAATTACACTGGCAGCTCATGAAGCAAAACACAGAATTCTTTTAAAATGCCACTCAGTTTTATTCCATCACAGCTTCCCTCCTTCCCTCAGTTTTACTTCTGCTTTTTTGGGAATCCAACTGCTCTGTAAGTTTGGTATGAAAGCCCAGAATGAAAAATAGAGTAGATAAAGTTTTCAGAAGCATGTAACTCTGGAAGTCGGCAGCTTAGGTTTGTAAACCATTGGTCTTAAAATGAGTGCCATCAGAATGAAACGGGTTGCACCATGTATTGATTTAGGAGCAGGTGTAATGGGGACATTCCAGTCAGAGCACAGCAGTAATAAAAGCTGTAAAGACTTTTGTATAAAAGCCTGCACATGAGATGCAATACTTACCAGAATATAACACAAAATTACTTCTAAAAAAGGGCGTTTTACAGCAGAGCAAGACTAAAAATGAGGCACGCAGTAACAAACGGGGCACTTACAAGCTATCATCTTTATTCTGAGCAATTTGAGACTGATCACAGTTACTTTAGCACCATGAAAAACATCAGACATTCATTTCTTACCCTTGTAACATAGCAGAACTTTAAAGAACGGAGTTAAGGCTAGCGAAACGTATCTCCTTTAATATCAAAAACAACATACAAAATATGATGTCTATAAAGGTACTTAAACATGTCAGTGTTACCAATATTAGCACATATTTTAGTATAAAGTCACTCTAATCTTCGCATATGGAGTTCCAAAACATTAAAAATGTTGACACAATATATAGATATAAAAGACATAATTAAAATATGCCAAAAGTTTACCTGACTAGACACTCACCGGCTGCCTGGAAGTGCAATGGTGCTGTGCTTGTGGACAGTGAAACACACAAATGAAAATAATTACTTACTCCTCAGCTGTCTCCCATATCCCAGTGCTACAGCTCCTGTAGTTAAATGCAGAATGTTTGTGTATGCCCTGGTCAAAATACATTATATTTATATGTGTACACACACACACGCACTCTTAATCTCAGAGAGCCAGTTCCAACAGAGGCGTTTGGATGCCTAGAAGTCAGCTTCCATAACACTCCCAGCTCCCTGGCGGGGAATCAGGCCCCTAACAAGGCAGCACCCCTGCTCCCTGCTCAGGGAGGGCAGCCGAGCCCCTCGGCGTGTGCCCCGGGGCAGCAAGCAGTGGAGCAGGGAGCTGCCCCGTGCCAGCACAGTGAGAACCTGGCTGCTTAAGCCAACCCGTAAGGATGATCCCAAGGATAGCAGTGCTGATTCCCATCCTTAGATACTTCCTTTGGGGCTGCAAGGAAGCATCTCCTGTCCCTTTGGCATGTACTACCTGGTGCAAATAACGGAGCAGGGTACTCGCACTTTAAAAAGACAGCATCCATTTTTCACATCATAAGCATGTGATTGAAGTGTGCACCTAGTATGTGTGAGAGCTCCCTTCAACATCCCTGGGAGTTGTTTCAGCCTCGCATCTCCCACTTCATAAAAACTTGCCTAGTCTATCAGGCTATGGATATCCAAAGGTTTAATGCAGGGAGGAATTTTGAGAAAGGAAGGCTGAAAGGGTCGGATCTGTACCCAATATGGTGTGCATCAGCTTTGACAATCCAGCGTCTCCCAGGGGAAAGGGAGAATGTATATGCCCAGACATCATACGTGAAGAGCCAAAGGAGAAAGATGTTGGCTGCCCACCCCGCCCGATACTGACTGTACCCCGAAGGATGGCCACAGAACGGCTATGCCATCTTTGGCTTGAGTGAGCAATTTAGGAAGGTCCATAAATGGCTGCTAAAAGTAAACTTAGACAAAAAAATTTAAGCATTCATGCTGAATGGATGAAAGAAATTCTAAGAGTGTGTTAATTTGAAGCTGTGGTTTGAGACTTGTACAAGCCCTTTAACACATAGCCAGAATAAATCCAACAGTACTTTTATTAATTATACATTGTATTTTGTTGCATAGCTCAAATGTAAATAAGAACCTGAAGGGTTTTCATCTTTCATACTCTTTGCTCAGCAGATCGATTTACAAGTATCTCACACCTACTGAAGACCTGAGTGTCACCCAACCCAAACCAACCCCTTGCTCAAAATTAGTCTTGGTTTCAAGATCTGGTGTGTTAAATTACAGCATCAAGTAGGACTGGAAATTTCACACTGCCCTTATAAGTGAACCTCTTTCTACCCAATTTCTTCCGAAGCTTTCTCTGAGAACATTGAATGGAAAAAAGAGGATTACTCTGTTTATAGGAAGGGGGAACAATGTCTATAAAAAGTACCAAAATCTACAAAAAGCAGGATACATCTGAATGATATAAGGGTTTTCTTGAACTAAGCCAGTGTTTTAATTTTAGAATCTACCCCCGACAAGATTAAATCTGGCATGAATTAGGTCATCAAAATAGGAGTTCAGCAGGTTTCCCATCAACAAGGTTTTTCACACCCAAAATTAAATTTCATTACAAAAAATTTACATTTACTCAGTCAAAATAAAATTGAATATTCAGTGCTTTTCTCTCCTCGTTTTCAGAATACCAACCACTTCTACATTCTTCCATCATTCTTTCATAAATGTGCTAAATAGTTGCTATTTGCAATATGTTTTTTGTGTGTTGGGCTGGATTTGGGGAGACAGACAGCTGTAACCTCATCTTTAAAACCTCAGGGCATACAGAATCCAGTTCTCTCTCTCAGTAAGTTCCTCAATGGTCAGTTAGCCTCACTGCTGACAGTCTGAACTTTACTTTCATTTCAACTGCATCTTATCTAGCTTTAGGACACAATGTTCTTCTGCTTATGTCCAATAAAAAGCATCTTCCGTTGGACATTTCCCCCCAAATATAAGCCAACAGTGAAGATGTTAACAGAATTCTCACATGTATTAATTCAGTTGGGTTTTTTTTACCTTTTCTGAAAGTTGTTTTTCTGAAGCCTTCTCAATCTCAGCATTGTTGTGAAACAAGCACTTGCATCAGAAATAGAATCATTATTCTAGCATGATCACACCAGCACAGCTTCGTACTCCTAACCCTGCTTCCCCCTTGTCTGCCGTCCCATTCACTAGCTGCTTTTAACACAGTAATCACTCCTGAACAATTAATCACTCATTATATCCTCTTCCTGGAGTCTGAGTTTTGGGGTTTTATTTGTTTTGAGGTCTGGGTTTTTTTGTCTGTTTTTAATGCTATCCTTCATATTTGTGAGCATAATTTAAATTTTTAGTTACTCAAATACAAGAATTTGGATTTTTATGTACATACACATTTTTAAAGGGTATGGCAATAATTAATCCATACTATTGTACTATTTCTGTATCATTTCTAAAACTTAACGACAATTATTTTATATTTTCTCCCAGATAATTTATATACATACAGAGCAGCAGGTCAGGAAGATGCCATACTTACGGAATCACAGAATTCTAGGGGTTGGAAGGGACCTCGAAGGATCATCTAGTCCAACCCCCCTGCCAGAGCAGGGTCATCTAGAGTACATCACACAGGAACGCATCCAGGCGGGTTTTGAATGTCTCCAGCAAAGGAGACTCCACAACCTCTCTGGGCAGCCTGGTCCAGTGCTCTGGCACTCTGACAGTGAAAAAGTTTTTCCTGATATTTACATGGAACCTCCTATGCTCCAGTTTGCAACCATTGCCCCTTGTCCTATCATTGGTCATTACTGTAAAAAGCTTTGCTCCATCATCCTGACACCCACCCTTTACATATTTGTAAACATGGATGAGGTCACCCCTCAGCCTCCTTTTCTCCAAGCTAAAGAGACCCAGCTTACTCAGCCTTTCCTCATAAGGGAGATGTTCCACTCCCTTAATCATCTTAGTGGCTCTGCGCTGAACTCTCTCAAGCAGTTCCCTGTCCTTCTTGAACTGAGGGGCCCAGAACTGGACACAATACTCCAGATGTGGCCTCACCAAGGCAGAATAGAGAGGGAGGAGAACCTCTCTCGACCTACTAACCACCCCCCTTCTAATGCACCCCAGGATGCCATTGGCCTTCTTGGCCACAAGGGCACATTGCTGCCTCATGGTCATCCTCCTGTCCACCAGGACCCCCAGGTCCCTTTCTCCTACACTGCTCTCCAGCAGGTCAGCCCCCAGCCTGTACTGGTGCATGGTGTTGTTCTTCCCCAGATGCAAAACTCTGCACTTGCCCTTGTTGAATTTCATTAAGTTTCTCCCCTCCCAACTCTCCAGCCTATCAAGGTCTCGCTGAATGGCAGCAAAATTACATCAAGATGTCTGTTTGTAATGATTTCAGATTGCATCAGTGCTAAAAAGCAGCCTTGGTTTTGGTTAAAAACTCAAAGCTGAAACACACAAAATTAAGATCTATGACAAGTACTAATTTTTCATAGCAAAGCAGTAGGAAACAAGAGGCTTTTGCCACTCTTACATAACACTGCCCAAACAGAAAATAATACTGAATAACGTGCTCTACAAAAATACTCCAGACAAGATGAACGTAAATTGTTAACATAATTTTTGTAATGAAGGCAGCATTTTGTAGTAATTTTAATCAACAATGCTATTAATATTTTAATGACATTTTTAGAAGCACTTATGAGGTGCAGAAGCACAAGTCCTAGTGAACCTAAAGGGACCCTCTTTTACAGATTGGTTGGGGGTTTTCCCCGCCTCCAAGTCCCTCCCATACACCTCACATACACATTGTAAAGTTCAGTTCTTTTAAACCTCACTCATGTAAAGCAGGGACTGAAATTCTGCAGTTATAAAAATTATGAGCTTTGGTCTCCAATAATTAGGATGCTTTGCATGATTATATTTAAGGGACTTTTATAAGTTGATAGATACAAACATTCTAAGCAATAGTATTGCTAGCATGATGTTTTATATCACAAATCCACATGGGCTTTCCAGGCAATTTGCTACAACTCTTGAGAAAGAATAATGAAGACAGTACATTTTATAATTTTAAAACAGTATGCCTCTGTGGTTTATGTAAAGAGCAGGTATTGTTACTAGTTAAGAAAACACACTTCAGAGTGCATTTTGGATTCAGATCACATTTCATTTACTCTTTGCTATGACACTTCTAAACAGGAAAAGAAAAATGATTTAGTATGGAAGGGACCTGAAATAAAGAATGGTTAAGTATTCCACTGCATTGCTGATCCATAACCACACATAAACAGTGTACTTGGAAGTGTTTTCTGATAAACTGAAAAGCAGTGTTTTCATCTCAAAGTATTATGCTTTCAAATATTTTTCAGAGAAAGAGGATTTCAGAAATACCTGCTTGACAAACAGTGCATAATACCCAAGAATACATAACTGATAGGGCCAAGTTTAGTATGTTAAGAAATAGGACATGCAAAGACATCTCTGTGCTTGAGTAAAATATGGAGCTATATCCTACAGGCAATTGAACACAGCTATAAAGACCTATAATAAACCTGCATGTTCACTTAGTGCAAAAATCTTTAATTGTTGAATGCCATTTTAATAGCTAGTGTGTATTTCCACGTCAAAAACTTATTATTGCACTTAGAATGTATTCTTTAAAGCTGTCTTGTTTTGAATAAAAAAGAAGCTAACAAGTACAACAACAGAATAATTTGAAATTTAGTCTAATTCACAATACTGCTCTAAAGTATTACTGTCACTACGATTTCAAAACTATCAGCTATTCTGGGGTTTAGCTGAAAAAATATACACATGTACGTCAATAGTATTGGCTTCTACAAATTAAAAAAAAATAAATCTTATCATTCAGTAGCTTTGATTCTGAATGTGTTTGCACCCAGAGCTTAGTTTGCACATATTCAAAGCCTGTGCCCATCAAAAATTTCATCTTTAATGTTCTTTGTTTGGGCTACTGTGAAAAGGTGAATCAATGCAAAAACAGGTGAATGGCAAACTGAGCAGTCTGGGGTATTTAGAGCAAATAAAAACCAGATGTTTAATGATTTAGCTTTCTAATGATTTCAGCAATAGTTAAGGGAATCAAAAAAATGCATATTTGTGTTCTTGATATAAAATTGTAGAATACTAAAACAGCATGAGAAACTTCAAGAAACAAATCAGTCGCAAGAGCTACTACATTTCCCAGTATGAACACCCACAGGTGTGCCTGCATCGGGTGGTCCATAAAGGCTATTGAAGAATCCTGGGTCAGCGAACCAAAACCAGATTTCACACTTCCAGAAATAGGTTCTAATGAATTAGAAAAATATTCTCTGCATACACAGAAACACTACGCACGAACACACTAACGCTACAAAACTTCAAATTCCTTGAAGATGTGGCTTGAAATCAAACTCAAAGACTCATCAAAAAAAGTTCAAAGGTATAAAAGATTCTTATAGCAGTTTTGCCATTTGAGTAAGAGTTCAAAACTTCTTCAGCATCATATAGTATATTCGGTCAAAAAATCTAGCTTCAGTAAAAGAAGGCCAGGCTGGTAGAGGAAAACATCAAAACCCAGATTCCATTTCTTTGACCGGCTTTTCTGTAGTGTCCAATGCCAAAGTGCTTTCATTTTCCAGCATTTTCTCAGTAGTTTCTCTATCAGCAGGTTTTTCTCTTTCTTTTAACTTCTGCCGTTCATGGACCCAGGGGATAAAACATAATATAGCTCCACCAATAAGGGGAGGGACTCCGGCCAGGTAAAATGCAACATCATAAGTGCCAAGGCGATCACGCAGCAAACCTGGGAGGACAAAAAGTTATCACTGATAAATAACGGGGCCTCCAGAATCTACAAGAAAAAAAGTCTTTTCTTCAGATCTGGATATTTGAGAGCTAGAACAGATTATTATAACCACTAATATGACTACCTGATAGACAAATATAGGTATGTACAGGCAGAAAGGTATTCCAGAATTGATTTAAAGACTCCAAGTAACAAAGAACTCAGTACATCACCACTCAACTGCTTAATTACCATCCATCACTAAAAACACATACCATATTGCCTATTTGAAAGTTGCTCATTTCAGCTTCTCCTGTGCTTGAATCTTACAACAACCAAGCACAGGGTCGTGCATGTGGGTCGGGGCAATCCCAACCACAAACACAGGCTGGGTGGAGAATGGATTGAGAACAGCCCTGAGGAGAAGGACTTGGGGGTGCTGGTCGATGAAAAACTCAACATGAGCCAGCAGTGTGCGCTGGCAGCCCAGAAAGCCAATGGCATCCTGGGCTGCATCAAAAGGAGAGTGACCAGCAGGGTAAGGGAGGTCATTGTCCCCCTCTATTCTGTTCTCGTGAGACCCCACCTGGAGTACCGTGTCCAGCTCTGGAGTCCCCAACATCAGAAGGACGTGGAGCTGTTGGAGTGAGTCCAGAGGAGGGCCACAAAATGGTCAAGAGGCTGGAGCACCTCTGCTATGAAGACAGGCTGAGAGAGTTGGGGTTATTCAGCCAGGAGAAGAGAAGGCTCTGGGAAGACCTTAGAGCAGCCTTCCAGTACCTGGAGGGGTCTACAAGAAAGCTGGAGAGGGACTTCTTACAAGGCCACGGACTGATAGGACAAGGGGAAAAGGTTTCAAACTGAAAGAGGACAGATTTAGACTGGATATTAGGAGGAAATTCTTTCCTGTGGGGGTGGTGAGACACTGGCACAGGTTACCCAGAGAAGCTGTAGATGATTCAAGGCCAGGTTGGATGGGGCTTTGAGCAACCTGGTCTAGTAGGAGGTGTCCCTGCCCATGGCAGGGGGGTGGAACTTTTTTTGTATCTTTAAGGTCCCTTCCAACCCAAACCACTCTGTGGTTCTATGACCCTTCAGTGGACTCACAGGACCTTAGGGTAAATTACAATTGAAATTCAACAGTGGTAAGGATTATAGCTTAAGCTATTTCCACTTCCCATAGAACTCACAGTTTTCTTCTTCAAAACCTGTACTTTGTCAAACAGTCTCTCATCAGAGAATGAAAAAAGTCAGCGTTCCTACTTATAAGAAGCAAAGTGACTGGAGCTTTTATCCTCACATTTGTTTTTGAACGAGCAAATTTTGGAGTCCAATTAATTTTCAGATTCTAATCTGGAGTCCTTCTGTAACACAACCAACATATAGGCCGTCACCTCAACAGCATGGATGATGTCAGGTCCTCAATACAACTGGAAACCTGTCTTTCTTTTGAGGAATGTTTTACATCTGCATAACTATTAATAAAGACTGACGCATACTTTAAAGTGTACAGTAAATTAATAGCAGTTAAATCCACCACATACTCTGGAGCACATACTGAGAAAGCTTCCGGTGTAAGTACACTGCATGTGATGGAGGAACGGAAAGTATGGCCACAGAGTCATGCAACCATAGAAACATTTACAGCTACAGGCAATATCTATACTTACCTGCAATGGGTGGACCAACTGTCATTGGTACTGACATGAATCCTAGTAGAAATCCTATGGCCTGGGAGACATCCTGAGCCCCAACAAGTTCAAATGCAATAGGAGCCATAATACAAATGAAGCAACCATCAAACAAGCCCATGAGGAGACAGACAGCAATGAGACCTCCAAAGACATGGCACAGTGGAATCATCATAGACATCAGGCCAATGAAGAAGAATGAGGCCACCTAAACAAGACCAAGGAAAAAATTTAGAAGTGTGTTGCATCAAATCAGCAAAGATAAGGTGAACAGATGAATTTTCTTGCATTTGTAGTGAATTAAACTGTCTGTATTTACTTTAAAATAAACATAAGCATTCTCTATGGGACTGGATGATCTTGAAGGACGTACAAAGATAAAACAAACACGTATAACTGTCATGACATGCAATCAAAGACATTCCACTACCAATTTCACAAGCTTTGAAAATGCATTTGTAATCAACTATCCTGCTAAAACACTACAATTAGACTCCTCACTGTTGTAATTTAAGTGAAAAACCAGTATTATGAGTGATAACTTCAGGGTGCTTATATTCAACTGAGGTGGTATTTGAAAATCTCATTTCAATTTTTCCACGTAAAGGTATCCTGCTGTATTCCTGTAGTCATGCATACTATCAAAGTTTGTATATTATAGTCTTAGATTTAGACTATTATTTGTCTTTCAACAAAATAAAGCAGAATTAAAAAGAAAATAAAGAGTTTTGCTTGTGCACCATCCATACATTGGCATAGGAAACCAGTGTCCCACTAACTGCATAAACACATTTTCCAAACAAGACACATGCACTTATGCATTGGTCACTTGTAGACCATTAAAGAAAATCAAGGTCACTTAAAAATTACTAGATATCACATTTTTTTTTATGGATAAGTGACATAAAATAAATTACTTCATTAGGAAAAGTCTTTAAGCAGTCAGTTAGATGATACTTAATTTTCAGGACAGCGTAACCATTTTTTTAAGTAACATACTTTTTTTAGCAAACTGAAGAAAAACTGCTGTGAAGCACCTGAAGTATGGTAAAGAAATAGAAACACTGAAGAACAGTGTTCTTATAGGAACTTCAGTATAGAGGCAAAGAAATTCTGTTGTGTGTATTCCAATACAAAAAATAAAAATACTATTTAAGATTAGTTTATATTTAAGTGGTAATGAGGTTATCTGTAGACAAGCTCTAAATATTATCATATTATGGTAAAAGCAGCACCAAAACCAGAATCACTAAAGAAGAGTATCAAGAAGAGCCAGAATGCATCATTCTGTTATTATAGATAGAATTTATAAAGCAAAATCCAGCAAAACAGGTCTGTAAGGAAGAATGTAGAAACAGAAAGATGAAGATTGAACTTGCTGGGTAGAATTCTTGTTAAGTTCTTCCATTATGAGACAGCAAAGTTCTAAGAAGAAAGATGTTTCATTTGCGTTAGTCAAAATTAATTCTTAAGTAATTTTTGCATGAGATAGGATAATAGTATGAACTGCTGAACAATCCAGAATAATACTTGAGGGGTACATTCACTTTCCCCTCAAAAATGCTGATTTGAAACAGGGGAGCTGAAGGTGTTGGGGCATGGCTTAGCAAAAGTTAGCGTGTTCTTCCGGCTTAAAACTATGCAAAACCAACAGCACTCAGAAGCATGCTAGTTCATGCCCTAAACAAGTCCATCATTTTCAGTTCTAGCTATTCAAGGAAAAGAATAAAAAAGCTTGTAGTTTTACTGCATTTGGTATTTGTGCTTTATAAATCACATGAACATCTCAACGCTGCCTCTTCACCTTTTAGCTTAATATTGACATTTCCTGAAAATGTAACAATAGGTATTCCATCACCAAAAAAGAATGAGATAACATTCACAAGTCTCCATCATCAGGGAATCTAGATTTATGTAACTATGGCAACAAATACTCCATCTTCACAAAGGTGGTTCTTTCCCAAGAATTGTTTCCAATCATGTAGTACAGATAATATCCATTAGATGTCTCCCTTGTTACTAATTTTAAAACAACAAAACAAGAACACCCAGTGGTTGATAACATGCAAGTTATTAAATAAAGCTTTCAAAAAATCTACACTAGCATTGCCACTTTCTCCAAAAAACAGCATTTGTAAGTGTGTAGGGAAAAAGTTGCCTATCCTCCTTCATCCCCAGGCTTCAGCAGTTCTGGAAGCTGTGACTTTCTGCAAGTAACCCACTTCATTCCGCAAAATCTCCTCAACTAAGTGCCTCTTAAAATCCCCGTGACTTCACCAGTGTGCACTATGCACAGAACATACTTGACACTGAATTATCACTTACAGATCAAGAGATCCAAAATCCTCCATGGAGGAATATAGGGAAAAAAATATTTTCCTGCAACTATTATGAAGTCATGGGATAAACCAGAGAAAGCAGAATTTAGAGAATCCCCAACGGTTTTCTCACTCACATGCTAATGAGTTATTTCTTTCATTCCCAGCTGCAAACAGGCAGCAGGTAGGAGACATTTCCTTAGCATTAAAAAGAAAGGAAAAAAAAAAATCAGATTCATGAACTTTGTACCAAAGGCTCCTAGTATGAAAAACCATACACCAAGTTTCCTAGAGCTTGGAAATTTCTCAAATTTTAATCTCCAGTCAGTTAATTTTGCTTACTCAATAGTACCTCTAGTTGGAGGTTTCCCTGCCCACGGCAGGGGGGTTGGGACTGGATGATCTTGAAGGTCCCTTCCAACACAAACCATTCTATGATTCTATATTACCTGCAACCAAAGCCTTCAGAATGGTGTGAAGACATACCTGTAAATAAACTTTTTTTGCACCAGGAATATAATCTGCAACTCTGCCAAAAATCAATCTGCCAACTCCTGAAGTAATGCCCAGACACAGCAGCAGCACTTCTTCTGGCACACTGTCACCAAATCGGTCTTTTACATGATTCATCTGTTTAAAAAGAGGGTTGAGAAAATAAACTGGCTTTAGAATTAAAGGAAGGTAAACCTTAGAAAACTTCAGTTAAACAGAAGTAATCTGTGAATCTCAGACTTACAAATACAGCTATAAATGGTCAAATAACTTTATTTTACAGATTCTAGAATAAGTTTCTCACTGGCTTATCAGCATTAAGTACAATACAATAAAAACAATCTGAAAATGTGTTGTTACTTTATTCACAATTAAGGAAATTAATTCAAGAAAACAAGGCTGCATCTAATACCAAGAAAACAGAAGAGAACCCAGAAGTATTTTGCCCAACCACATTTAACTTCCTAGTCATAGATTTAACATAACAGAGAATCCACAGAGGATGTCTAGAACTGATCACTTCTCTGGCGGGGGCATGCTCTCAGGTCTGAAGGTGCTGAATGATGAATGAGTATCTCCACCATACTGTTCTCTGCAGTAAGACAGATACACATGCAACCAAACTTAAGATAGCTCAGGGCAGGAGCAAGAAGCAGAGGGACAAGAGAGCTGAAGGTCAGACAGTGCAAGTAGGGGGGGCCCCTCCAAACTGTCTCATCCTGACATCCACCATCACAGTGGCCTCCAGGGGCAAGGAGGAAGACGAGCAGGACCCACCCACAGTGTCAAACACAACCGCAAACACTTCCAGGAGAGGGTGCAGCTACAGCAGCAATGAACAGGGCAAACTCCAAGAGAAGGAACTAAAGCAACTGACCAGCGGTCCTGACTGTAGACCATCAGCTACAGTGTGATGAACTACCAGTGTCAGTAACTCTAACCATGTTAAAAAAAAAGAAAATTCATAAGACTGGCTGATGGATTTGGATTTTGTACGTTCTGTTTGGCTCCACAGTGTTTTCTGTTTGTTCGTGGGTTTTTAAATCAAACATGAAGACCAGAAGTTGCCCATAAGGAAGACACTTTGCACAATCACATTTTGAAACACACTTGGCAATGCCAAATATGCCAAAGTGGGCATTAAAAGATGAAGAAATCATTTGCATAGTCCTGCAATCTCTGTGCTCACAACTAGCTCTGAACAAGAAACTGTAAAGACTCAGAGGCGTGAAAAAGCAAACAGACAAAACTGATTTTAAGGAAAGATGCATTAAAAACATTTGAGAGACAAGGTGACCACAGGCTGACAGACCTGGATAGCAAAAGATGCACACCAATTTCTGTTATTAATCCTGATTATGTGATCACTTCAAACTAGAGAACCCTTATTCTCCCATCTATAAAATGGAAAAGCTCAGTTTTAGTAAATACTTCTAGAGCAATATAGTCAAGATTCTTTCCTGACCAGAGTGTTAATACACAAGCAGAGCATTTTATTTCCAACACAAACAGGATTTGCTGAGTGATGGTCATTTTCTTATCTATAAAATCAGTTGGGTTTTGTTTACATGTCAAAGAAAGTCTATTAACTCTCATATTAAGTTGTACAATGTAATTGATTTTGTCAGAAAGGAAATAAAAACAAGGGTTAGTGGCTTTGTTTTGTTCTTAAAGAATAACTTCTAACCTCAATTGAAGACAGATGCTTGCTCTGTCTATGTTTGAAGGCTTTTTTTTCTTTGCTCTTTAAGACACATTTGAGAACAGAATCTGATTACTTTTTTCTTCTGGAATGATATTTAAATGTAAGATAAGTTGTTCTATTTATTCCCCTTCTGTCAACCATGAGAAGAGGAAATGCTGACAGTTTTCCCACCCCTACCTTTATGTACCTGTCAACACCAGCTGGCCCCGCCAGCAAGAGAACCCAAGGTATTTTCTGCCATTCTTGCAACCTGTTCCACACTTCCATGTTTCTGCAGCCTCTCGCTTGTTTAATTAGCAGACCTGACTCATCCACTCCCCAGAGGCTTTACTAGAGGTAAGATAAAGCTCTATGTCTAGATAACTATTAACCCTGCACCTGCAACTGAGTAACTGGCTTCTCAAAGCAGCACTCTCAAGGGTGAAACGCCGTCCTCTTAGATCAATGGAGGAAAATACCGGACTCAATCACTCCTTCAGCAGGAAAATAACCACTACTCATCTCACCTTCAAATATCTAAAAAAGATAAATATTTAGTTTTTTCTCCTTTTAACCACACCAGAACCTTAAAGAGAGCTTCCAACTAGTTGCAAGAAGAAGCCTTTCCCCAGGAGGGCAGGCAGTAGGCAGTGCCACAGGCTGCCCAGAGAGCTTGCTCAGTCTCCTTCCTTGGAGGTTTTCCAGACCAAAGTGCACAAAGCCCTGAGCAACCTGCTCTGATCTCAGAGCTGACCTTCTGATCCTCAGCAGCATATTTAACCTTCAGTGATATAATCACTAAGTAAACTGTAAGTTATAGCAGTATTATTAGCTGTATTTTCAGATACTCGGTTATTCAGGATTAATTCAGTAAGTGCTAACTCATTATGGACTTAGAGAAATTTCTTGTAACTATAGGTTAAACTCATTCATTTATTTATGATGAAGTATCTTAAATTAAATTCAGGTTTTCACAGATTTTTAACTGATAGAACTAGTCAAAATCCCATGATGAGAAATTACTCATTAACCTTCTCAGGCAGCATCTCATGCATTAATGTTCTTGTCATTGCAGAACTATACAGGCTGTAATTATGACTTTATAGGCATTACCTACAGCAGTCAAATGGGGACCCGGGCACACAAACACATCGAAGGCCAAAGCATTGCTCTATGTATTTTACCCGTTCTCAGTAATGTAGCTAGCTCTTCACTCTTAGAGCTGTGTGCATGCTGAATTGCAGGTCTGAGTTTTCCAAATGTAATTTTGCCTGAGCCAAGCAGTACAAGATTTTCCAGACTAGCATGGCTTCTTTGCTATTTTAAAGCACCTTATCTCTGTACAATGCAATTTTCCAAATCAAGACAAACAGTGGACAATATAACAGAATGCATTTCTAGCACCAGCATTTTACCTTATACCCTTGCTCTCTATTATCAGGGTGATACATACAAACACAGATGTTATTTTCTGAGTTCATGTTACTGTTAGGATAAGACTAGAACAAAGATTAGCTACTTGGTAGTGGCTGGAATGCTTCCAGATACACTGCCTTGGCTAACCTGTCTCCATCCAACCAAGACCCTGATTTTGTCAAGATCTTCCATTCTATGCACACACATTTCAGCTATATTCATGCACTGAATAAAAGATAGAGAGAGAAATATGAGTATAGCTTCAGTTCCTTTTTCCAAACACAAAGAACTTGAATTTGAAAGAAGTGGTAATGAAATAGTAAGAAAATTCTTCCTCTGTCAACTGCTTTCTTCCTGTGTATATTCCATTTTGGGAAATCCCAATCAAGTAAAGCTCTAGTAGGTTAAATGGAATGCAATCTTTCTGACCAAAAGAGATGGCCAACAGCAATATGTAACCAAGAAAAGTTTGAGCACATAAAACTCAGCATTTTCTTCAAGTCCTGATGCACGTCCTGATGTCTGACACTATCCTTACACTGGTTCTGAATGAAAAAAAGGAAGTGTTTACAGAACACTGCTGGTAACATTTGTAAATTGGAGATGCTATTCCTAACTGCTCCAAATTAACAGTTTTTTGAAAGAGCTGAGGGGGGTTCTTTTGATTTTGCTTCTCCAGACAGGAAAAAAGAAAGGATAGCCTACACAAACTTTCCATTCTTCACACTTTCCAGAAATGTACGAGTTCTACAGAAATCCAGGCAAAACTTTGCTTCCTTGGAATGCAAAGTGGTGAGCCATGCCTGTAAGTAACAAAGATGAAGCTTTGATGAGTCTACAACATAACCTTGAAGGCAAAAACTATGATCAGAGGCTGAATTTATCATATTGCTCATGGTATAGATTCTGCCCTGAAGTAAAAGCACTTGTAATATCCCAAACTGTTTTAATAATCTTGTTTTTTTCAGTACTAAATTGCCATCTTAGCCATGCAAGAATTTTAAATTCAGGCATCCAAAATAATTCCAGGCTTGTATAATGTATGAGACAGCCATCAATCTAGACACGGCAATATCTCCATAATCTATTGATTTGATTATTGCTACTGTGGCCTTCAAAAACCCATTATTAGAAAACATGATGGCCTTGTCATTCCATCACTCAGATTATTTTTTTCCAAGCTGTAAGTGCAAGAAAGGTGAAAGACAAAAAAAAAAAAGACAAAAATAAACAAAGTACATGTCCAAGTAAGGGTATTAGCAACTGACAGGACACAAATGGAGTGGGTATCTGTAGAAAAATTATGCTGGTGCTCATCTTCAAGACTGCAATTAGATCTTCAAAATTTCAGAAAACTAAAAGCTTAGGTTTATTTCACACACATCTCCTGAGAAAATAATAGCCTTACTGCAGATGTACAGATCTTTCTTTACTGTCAATGCCATCACTCGGCAGCCTTCCTTCCATTAACAAGTCTACCACATGCCTGAACAAGCTGACTCCTTCAAAGGCCTTGAGAAAAATATTAAGTGTTGTCTTAGTATATATCAAGAACATTGCAGGTGAACTGTCCTGGAAGACTGAAAGTTTCAGGATGGGCTTAAAAAGACATCATAAAGTAACTCTGGACAAATCACTCTAACATAACGACTCACCAGTAAAATGGGGGTGGGGGTGGAGGAGAATGTGCGGTTCTTTCTTTTCAGAGAAAGAAACTTGTTTGCCAGAGAACTCTAGGATGCTAGGCACAGGGATGATCATTTAATACAAATACATTTCTGGTCCATACTCCAAAGAACAACTTCTACTGATGAGCAAAAAACTGCACAACAAACCAGCAACTCCTGACCATCTACTGAAATTACGGTCTTCATGGTAACAGACATGAAGTAGCCTTACTAATGCATAATGTAGATCCATTTTTAAGGGAGTGACATCATCCTGATATGGATACAGCAGCAATTTTTAGAAATCTTTAGGTCTTCACGTGACAAAAGTATGCATATATACATCTTCAAGATAATTCCCGTTTACATTCTTGCCACAGTGATACTTCCTCTTTCTAATTCTAGTAAATTTTAACTCTCTCCTCATTCATCATGTAGATTAAGAAACAAAGTGATTATTACATGGAAATAAGGAAATTTTCTATTATTCCACTAAATAAAGCAGATTAAACAGAATAATCCATAAATCATGAAGATCCAGAACAAATATAATGAAGTAAAACTGAACATAACAGTTAACAGGTTAGCTGTTAAGCCATAAAAAAAGGTTAAGAATTCAGATTAGACTAAGAAAAATTCAGGTTGACAATTACATAGTTAAAATTGTTTGTTTTTTTCCCCCAAAATAGCTAGCCCTGAAGAACGTTCCCCTAAATAATTAAAAAAATAAAATCTCAGAGCTGCTAGTGTTGTCTTTAAGAGCACGTGAAGGATGATTATGGTCCCAGAGATCAAAACCGACAGCATAAAACTTAAGACACCAAGAAAACAGTTGCTAAGCAATAAAAAGTTTTTCTACTTGAGAGTTTCAAGTGTTAAATCATGTTTAAAGTGATTAAACCAGTTGTCAGGTCTTGAGAGAGTGAATTGATAGGCCTGAAAGTTATTAGTGGAATAGTGCAAGAAAGCATGCTGGGCACCAAGAAAAGCCTGAAGCACAGGGGACTGCCCCTACAATGCAGCACAATACAGTCCATGACTTCTGCTCTTTCCCTCTTCCACTCCGCTTCATCTCGGGATATTTTCAGATCCTATCCTCCACTAGTATGGAGGTGCCAACAGAGACTTGTAGTTCCAATGGGATCCAGAGACAGCTTAAATAGGCACAAGGACACTGGTGGATTGGTGTGGTTTGGGCAGCAGCAGCAGGGCAAGTGAGGCATGCACGTATCTGGGGAAGCTCAGGGTGACTGAGAAGAAGGATGAAGAATAAAGGCAGGGACATGGAAGAACTGAAGTGTTACATACACATGAGGACACATCAGTGTTTTCTGGGCCCATCTTACTCTCAAAACTCAACTAGCCACTATGTCCAAAATTAGCTACTATCAGCAAGTCCTAGAGAGTTACAGGTCAATCACATTAATTTGAATTTCCAGAGTAACAGCAGAAAAGGAAACAAAACCGGAATTATTCATAAACATCTAACAGGTAATGTTGTATGCTAAGTATCGACATAGATTTGTGAAAAACAAAAACCCTAATTTTTATTACATGGTAGGTAGCAAACCTCGACAGCAGAGGGAAGGACAAATGTAACAAATCTTAATCTTGACCAGCGTTTTGAAATTCTCTCAAACATAACAGTTCTTATGAGCCAGTTTGGAATACATGACTTAAACAGAACAACTGTAAAGACGGATGTTCAAATGTTTGGAAAAGCTGTTTTTAATTAGTGATTCATTGCAAAATTGGAATATGCCAAAGAAGGCTCCATAAAAACCTGCCCAAATCTACCACTATTTAATCTTCATTAGTTATATGGACAGTGAAATAGAGAATATACTTATTAAATTTGCAAATTACACCAAATGCTGAGTATTGAAGGTACTGTATAGAAAAAGACTGGAATTCAAAATTATCTTGGCAACCCAGTCAATAAATATGATTAATTTCCATAAAAACATTATAAGTAATATTAAAAAAACATTACATGAGGTAAAAATCAGATGCATGAACACAAGACGGAAGAACGATCTGGCAACATCTTTTTAGAAAGCTTATTGTCCTTGATTCATGGAATGATGTGATGGGTGTCTTAGTACAGTCACACATACTTTTATGTAATTATTGACTGTTACAACTTGAAAACATTTTTAAGCTCTAGCTTGGTAAAACTCTGCTGCACATCAGATTAAAAGTAACCTTATGACTGAATATCAAAATAGAGGATTCAGATATCCTGTACAAATACGCAAAATAACAAGAAAATACTTCACTAGCCAGTGATGAGTAACATTGTATGAGCTGGACCTACTAAAAAAGCCACTTTGGTTAATTGCTGTAAACACAATTTAAGATGGATTCTCAAAGCAGCTGATAGAAGTGAAACAACTAAAACCTATAGCAAGTCCACCCTCTTTACAATATTAAATTAAAAGTTTCTAGTATTGATTAATTTTATTTAGCATACTTAAGTAAAATTTTAATTAAAGTCTGATGCTACACATCTAATCTAGAAATAAGGTAAAACTTCATTAGTTAAAAATATAATACAGAAAAGAGGAATATAACAGCATATGCTATTTGTACAGAAATAAGTGCAAGGATATGCTAACAAGTCATTTTTTTTTAAACTAAGAACTGTTAGTAATTGTGGTTACTTCATTTAAATACCTAATTTCCTTCTTTATTTTTGCCTAAATTAGACATTGTTGGAAATATTACAGAAATTTTATAGAAAGCACATTTAGCTGACAATTCAGTTCAAAGTTGAAGGTAAGATTTCAGTTGAATATATGGGAGAACAAGTGGAACTAACTGTGTATTAATCAAGTAAATGAAGTAGTAAGTAGAAACAGGGAAGTGCTAACACAAATACAACAAACAAGACCATTATTAGAATATTCTGTTAGCTACAGCATTTACATGTCATGAAAGGATGGCTTCTCACTGCTGATCTTAAGATGTCTGCCTTAGCCAGCTAGTCTTCCTGACAGATTGAAAAAAACAGAGCAATTATTTGAGGCAGTTCAAAAGCCTGACCCGGATGCTCCAAATTGCTCTCTAGAGACACTTCTTATTCTTTAGCTGACTGGTCCTTGTCATTCAAACTAAAGGTCTTCAAGACAAGTGAGGCGAGTACCCCTCAGCTTGAAAAATGTTTTGAAAGACAACTATGAGATCGGTTCAGGATCTCTGGAATATGCCATACTGAAGATCTTACTAGGAGAGAGCTCATGCTCTGTAACTACTCAGATGGGAGAATGGCAAAGGCAAAGAGAAAACACTGGAAGCTGGACTAAGATCAGAATGAGAAAGTGTTTATTTGCATTAGTGAAACTAATTAGCTGGGAACAAAAAGTTTTTACAAAAGGATGAGTTTCCATTTTACAAAATAATGCTGTTATCAAGTAAGTTTTTCAACATACCAGTAGAACTAGCAATAACCTTACCAGACAAGATTGTACGACTCATTTGTGTGAAAAGAAAGCAGCCTATTACAATAGCCCCTTCTAAAATTTATGAAGACAGATTTTATCTTACCTATGTTGAAGAACAACACAATAAGCAACTAACTTGATGGAGTTAACTGGTTAATAAAAATCAAGATTCAATCATCTACTTACATATTACAAAAACTACTGTCATCTTCTAAGAAAGGTTGACTTCCTGACTCCATAGCACATTTCATGCTACTTTTATCAAGTCTCTCAGGACTAGACTCCTTAAACCACAGGATTTAGGTAACTAAAATGAAAACAGATTCTCAAACTTGTATTCAGCTGCCGCATAATTCTTAGGGCATTCATAACACTTATATATTAGAGATCTATTTGTGGGCACACTCATAATCACCTCAGAATGACAGAGCTGCGTGAAATGCCTGTCGCATTCTACTGGGAAACAGAAGAAAACTCTCACAAGAGTCTCAGTTCTAGATGGAAGTCCCAAATACACTGCCAAATATCTACCAGATCAGGGTCCAGAGAAATTGAATCAAGTAGTCGTATTTTCATTTAAAACACAACAAAGAGATGATAATAGTCTGCCCTCCTTTAACAGAGATACAGCCTTACTCGGGATACAGACACTTATGTTCAGTTTTCTTTCCTGCCTGGAACAATTCAAAATCACCTCTCCCTAGGAAATATTCTGCTCAGTAATAACAACAGATTTAAACTCGATCAGCAGAAAAGAACCTGAAAAATAGCTCACAGCTTGACAATTACTGGCAATCAAATGGAAAGAGCAAGGTTCCAGGATTATCTCAAAGGAAAATTCAAAATACATGAAAAGAAATTCACATTTCTGAAAAGAATTTAAAAAGCAAAGGGAGTTTCCATGCAGCCCTTCCCAGAACAGAAAGTGAACGCAAGAACTGGTCTGTATGAGTGAAAGGAGGTTTGTCACTTAATTTTAGTTTTCTTTACTATGTTTGAGGATAGCAGGAAAAACATCAACCATGATCACAGGCTTCTGGGCACTTGTGGAATCTGAAGAGTTTAGTTCAGGTCAGGATGCTTCAAGCATCCAAAGGCAGGATACTGAGTTTACCATTAAAATCACATTTTATTTTTTTTTTAAATAATTTGCCTTTGAACTATATGCTCTGTTTGCTATTAGAATAGTTTGTGTTATGCAAGAGTACATTAACTAGTGTGCTGTTAGACTGATACAAAGGAAGTCATAATGTGACTCAGACCTTTCAATCTGCTAGTATTGCAAAGACCTGAGGAAGACTTCAACATCTTATTGTTGGTATCCAAGTATACCTGCTACCTAAAATATTTTTCGTAAATTTTTATTTAATTTTACTTCTAAAAAAACAGAAAACATTTGCTTCATTCTTTTCAGTTTCTATTCTTTCTGTACTTATGATTCTTATTCTTCCCCAGTACTTATCTGGAAAACATAGTTTAAATATGCTTTCACAACAATTAAAGGTACAAAGTAGGAAATAATGTATTTCTTTTCCCACCACCACCCCCAATGTCAAAAGTGGACAATCTAGCCGAGAATAAACACTGCTATATCAACATTGAGGAATACTGGGAAAGAAATGGGTGCACAGGATAATTACAGAACTGGATAAAGGGGGAAAATTTCACTAACCTGAGCAGTCAAACTGCAGCAGATGTTGATATCTGAAGGGAGATAAATGCAAAGATTAGAAAAGCAAGTAAAGCATGGGGAGCCACTGAAGATTTGGGGTCTCAGAGACATCTGCTTAATCATTACATTGGACCTTTACAAAACCAGCGCCTTGTTAGTCTTCCATTGGAGACAGAAATATGGTAGATTAAGTGGATGAGAAAGGTAATAGTGCTAAAATTCACAGCTATACCTACAGTTTCAACTTTTTTAGATTAACTACAGTATAAAGAAATATCTGTGACACACAGTTATCTGTTAGTACTAGACATAATTTAAAAGATTCTATCCTATCATTCCAAAACAGACTAACAACAGATTCTGGGAAATAAAAGATATAGTAGACAAATGACCGATGTAGGATAGCTGAAGAAATTAACAGGTTTCTTGAACAGCAGCCCATAAAAGCAAGTGAGTAGCGACAGAGGCTAATTTTTTTTTCCAGTTTGACTGAAAAACCCAGACATACCAATTAGATATTAAACATTATAAAAGTATAAACATTTCAAAAATAGCAAATTTATGACACAATACAAGTGCTTCAAAAAACAGAGACAGTACTTACCTTACAAAACCTGAGTTTCCTCAAGATGTGCTATGTGTATGCACTTTACTACAGACATGCATGTGGTTTATATGTTTAGGTTTAGGTATTTTTGGTGACTAGAGCCTATACAATATACATCATACTTTTCCTCATGCTTTGCACAACCTGAAGAGCTTCACTTACTGCAAAGTATGTAACTCCTTTCTGCTATGGCTCCTTGAGCAGATGCATGGCTCACTGCAGAGAACAGAAAGCAACTACCACCATCTACATGGAGATGACCACTCTTGCAAGGACAACTGAAACACTGGTTTCTTAAATGAGGAGTCAATCTAGTGATGTCACACACAGTATTTAAGGAACTCAACATTAGTTAGGCAGGGCTTGAAGAGTTACAAAAATATTTGTAAGCAATGTTATGGATGATGACTAGGGTCTTGTGCAGAATGTCAGCTACTGCAGTGAGATTCATCTTGACTATCATATGGCTTGTCCAGATACAGCCACTCAGATGTTCTTGGAAAATCTTGAGTGGTTTCTACATCCTTCATATTTTCCAGTATAATTCTTTTTAATGACCCAAAACTTTTGCTTGAGGAGGGTGCATTTTATAAGTGGAAAATGGCTATTTTTCTGAATGGGCAGAGTAGACACTTTTGGCCTGAATAAGGCCTTTCAGAAACTGAGTATATGGAATTGAATACAGTTTTCAAAGTACATAGCAAGAATTTCAAATAAGTTCCTAGAAAGACTGTGGGTACAGAGGATCTCATGAGAGCTCGGCTTTTCATTTCTCCGAGTTGACTGCACAGGAAGACAGTTTGGATTGGCACACGTTCTAGGGGGCAAAGGTTCAAACACTGAATTTGCACAGCAGGATGTGATCTCTTATTAATGAAAACAAGGCACATCACTGATACAGAGTAAAAAAATGGGTAGAGACAAGTCAAAATAGCTGGCTGGTAAAGAACAGAGCTGAAGAACAAATCATTCTGGGTCACTTTAAGAAGGCTGTCCAAGGTGATAAAACAGTTGTAGATTAGTTAAGTCACATGAAGGCAAGGATCTCACACTACAGAGGGGTAAGGGGGGTGTGTGAAATCAGATCAGCCAGTCCTCCTGTTCATTGTGTTGTTTCTAAAGTGAAAAACAGGATTATTTTTCTTAGCTGAAGAACAGGAACAGAATGGATACTCCAGCAAAAGATAGGAAGCATAGACCAGACAGCACTATCTTTTTGTCCAATGACAGACTATGTGGGCATAGCACTAGACCCCACAACTTCAAAGAACAAACACAGGAGATCTGGAGACAGACTAAGCCACACAGAAGACAGACTAATTTATCTGAGCTGTCTGATTTTGTGATGCAGCCTAGAAAATGAGTTTGTTTATATGCGTTAAAAAGTTCTTATGACTAAAAGTACTCTACAGAAATTCCAACCATATCCATGCCCCCCGAGGAAAAAATATGCACGTCTTGTTTGGATGGTGAAGATTTTGAACACAGTTTAGCTTCCATCTGAGAAGCAGACTGCCCAAGTTATTTAGCCTTTAAGTGCCCATCATCTGTTCTGATGAGATATATCTGAAACACCTTGCTTTCAAGCTTCCCTGTACAGAAGAACCATGATCTTTATTCTCTGATAACAGAAAACGCAATTGCAGGATTGCCCAGGGCTATATTTAAGCCCAGAATTTGTTTAGAGAATAAGTTTGAGTTCCAAAAGGCAGTTTACATTTTGAGGGTACTAAAACCAGTGAGCTTCCCCCAATGAACTAGTTGCCCTGGATGTCAAAAGGAGCTCCTACAGACACTTAAACTCTTCTAGAATTGAGAAGGCAAAAGCATGTATATAAAAAAATACCTGCCTGTGGAACAGGCCAACCTTCAAGAGCTCACATGTGATCACAGATGTAGCCTGACATGTGGCACAATGTACATTTTCACTGTTGTGTTTTGATCTGCAAGCCTGAACAGGCTCTAGAACTCACTGCAAGAGGTTCATCCTTGCAAATGTGGAAACCAAAGAGGTGCAATGAAGACCATGGTGGCTAAGGGAAAAGGTTTGACTTCCAACAGTTTAAAACCCCTATTGAGATCTTCATTCAGGTCTCTAAATATTCCACCACTAAATATATTCAGCAGAGGAGACCTGTCTGTACTAGTCAGCTACCTCAGAGACTTGAGATGAAATTCTGAAAGCTGTCAATAATTCAAATGGCAAGGGTTAATGGTTTTAACCTAACACAAGCTAAGGAACTGTACACGTGGTAAAATGTAATGGAAATGTTGAATTCTGAATGTTAAGACAGAAGAACCAGTCTCTCAACTACATTTAACTTCAGTTTGCAGATGAACAGGTTTCCCCAAAGCTATTTTTTGGGGGTGAAAGTGAGTAATTTCCTGTTTCCCAGGAAACTTCCTATTGTAAAAGATATCATTGGAAGGACAGCTGAAAGACCATGAGAGGTAATGAATAAGAAACAAACTGAACTGGAAAGATTATCCAGATGAAAGAGAGCCCAAGATGACTAGGTGTGCTGGGTAATGCAGACTCAAATGCTCAGAATGGGCCAAGTGGTCTCCAAACGATAACACAGCAAGGCACTCAATCTATCACACCCGTTTGTGGACTGAGCAGAGCAGGGGATTGCTGGCCTTGTAAAACTGCTTGTCATCACTGACACTTCGCAGTGTTCCTAAGGTCTATAAAAAGAGAAGGCAGCTAAACAGATTGCCTTCATGCAACATATAATACCGTGGGGAGCAAGGAAACTCCTCAGAGTTCTTCCAAACATAGTGTATTCCCAGTTTTCATACAGCAAAGCACAGCACCTCTGAGGACATACACGCTACAGTATATTTTTATTTCCCAGTGAAAAACAGCTGCAGTGTTCACTGCTGGCAGCCAGGCTTATTTAGAAGCTAAACCTGCACTTTACTGTTATAAAGTTTCCCCAAGAATCTGAAAAGGCAGTTTTATCAGCAGAGCCAGCAAATCTCGTATTTTCAAATAAGCAGCCAAAGCCTGAGAGAGTCTGTACTGAACAAGGGTCCTGGGGCTGCTGTGTCTTTTTGACATACCTCTTAGCTGGCAAGCTACTTGGAAGACTACTTTTGAGAGATGCATTTTCTTTTACAACACAGCTGATTAAAGTCTTACAACAGAGCCCAAGGTGATGCTTTGTTTCTCAGTGGCAGTTTCTAGAATCTGAGGAAGTATCTACCTATTTTTCCAAGCATTAAGTCTGCAATCTCACTTCCCTGTTCCTTGCAGGTCCAACTGAACCTATTCCTGACATGTGCAGATTCAGAGAAGCAAAGAGACACTGAGTACCCAGTACCTATTCATGGAGAAGAATAAATCCAGTATTTAAATCTGTCTCCCAAGACAGGTTCTCCCAAGGAAGCTGTTGGAAAAAATGGCCAGGCACACACCATTTTTTCATATATTAAACAAAGCACACAGAACACATGCACTCCACATAGCTACTGCTAACCAAAAATCTCTACATATGCAAGTGAATATGAATCATCATGGAATCTGAAAATGGGATATTCATCATGGAATATAAATGTGGATAAGCATGGAAAGGAAAAGTCATATTTATACTTAATTAAGAAATAGGCAGCAAAGCAGAATGAGAAATATGGAAATCTGTTTTTTTCTGAGCTATTCTGAAGTAACTGCTAAACCAATCATGCCTTTGTTTGAAACTGAATTGATGGAGACATTGTAAATATCCCAAAACAAATCACTACAGGACCAAAACATTCCACAGAAAGTGTTAAGATGATATTCTCAGTCCTACCAGTATTTCCCATAGTGGCTGAATACTGCTATATTAAAACACAACACAATACATGGTCACTTTTTTGTAAATGTGTCATAATTCCTATAGTAGTAAATGCATACTGAACCTTAGTAGTGACCTTAGTCACTGCTTAGAGAAGATAAAGCAGTGACAACACCCATTTTAAGCAGTATTCCTTTTCACTCTGCTAAATAAAGCACAAAAAGCAACAGCGTATATTTTAAACTGTCTAACACTGTGACCATACATCAAATTTTAACAGAATTGACCTATCAAGCTCATAAGAATTACGGATGTATTAAGGATGTATGATCCTGATTAAGTACATACTTTTTTAAAGGGTATGAGAGAACATCACTAAACACTTAACATTAGACTGATTCCTGAAAAACAGAAGTTAGCAGAACAAGCACAGGACAAGAAGTAGTACAGAGACTAGGCATACTTTCTTCTAAATACACTTAATATTCAAATATACTTAGTTATTTCCTTGTGAGATAGTCCTTATTAAAACTACTTGGAAAGTGTTTTGCATTAATCTCAGATTTCTGTTGTGGACTCAATTTAAAACTGAAATGGACTAAACTAGTTTATTTGGATATTCTATTTTAGAGAGACATCAAAAGAAAAAACTCTAAATCACTGCAATTTAGACTGGATTTAAAATTGAAAGGAGTAACAGCCATTTTATTTAGTAATCCTGTGAATTAATAGTTTGCTATTCAACAATGTGAATCAATGCTAAAGTATATAATAAAATTAAGTCAAAACCTATTTATAGTATTTCTCCCAACCCAATCCCCCCCAAAAGCATGTGGAATGGAACACCTATAAATGGAATTTGACGCCAATTAAATTGGGATAAGAAAAGCTCTGCCTTTTCGGTTCTCCCCTGCAAAAGCCAAAAGGAGTATGATGCCTCTCTCACAGGCAGCTGATATCTACCAGTCAGTGACTGGTAATTCTTGCCAGCTCCTTGATATGAATCCTATCTAGCATGCCATATAATTAATTTGTTGATTTGTTTCATTTTAGTTAGAGCCTAGTTCATGAGCAGGTTATTTTCTCTCATTTTAACAGCTTTTACTTTATCTAGCAAATACAGTGCACAGCTGGTTAAAATTGCCAAGACCTGGCCAATTCTATTATTCCAAAGCCCAAAGTGAGCTTTCATTTCTTTCTTTCTAGAAGTTTCACA
Organism: Aegotheles bennettii; assembly: GCA_013398125.1. Classification (NCBI taxonomy): domain Eukaryota; kingdom Metazoa; phylum Chordata; class Aves; order Caprimulgiformes; family Aegothelidae; genus Aegotheles; species Aegotheles bennettii. Next base: position 55,131 of record VZRW01007347.1, read on the forward strand.
ATGTGCATCCTCCTTTCCAATATGCTTGAGAAAACACAAGACAAACACAGAAATCAGGGCTGGCTTCACAAGTGCTCAGAGACCCTGACTGGGACCTTAGGAGCTTCTCCACTGTGCAAAGCCAATTAGGCAAAGCTGGGGTGCACTGACCGGAGCACACCGAGTCTGCAACCTCCCGTAACCACAGACCCGAGTGGTGACACACAACAACCTCGATCAGTAGGGCCTGTGGTACCTGTGTTTCATCACATGAACCAAGAGCATCCAACACCACAACAGAAACTGCCTTTCCAAGTGGGAAAAATGGAACTTTAGAAGCACAGGAACCAAATCTGAGGGCTAAGGGTGAGTTGTGGCCATGAGGCTCTATGTACAGGTGCGTTATCCCAGGGCACGTGCAACCTGCATCCCATTCTGGCAGTCTGGCTATTGTCAGCCATCCCTAACAGTGGGAAAATTTCAAGAGTTCTAGCAAAACCAAAGCTGCCATTTGTCCAGGGATGATACCCCTTTTCCAGTATTGCTACAATTTTAAAAATGCAGTAAAACAATGGAACAATAGTAACTTTCCTTTAAAAAAGCTGAGGAAAGCAGTCTCTGGTTTGGTACATGTACCAGCAAAAAGTTATTTTTTCTTATAGCCTTGACTTATCTGGAAGTACGTACTTTTACATACTTGTGGAAAGACAAAAATGTGGTTTTTATAAAAAGCAGACAAAACTAGGATAAAAAACAGTCTAGTTCTATATACTGGAGTTGAAGTATCTGTGTTGAAGGGCAGATTCCACGCGGTTCTTTCATAAACACTGATCTATTCACTTTCTCAAACAGATCCACAGAGACTTTCCAAGGTTTTAAATCATCTCCTCAGCATACATTAATTGCCCACCAGCAACTAATGCTATGGTTCTCCACTTAATGTTTTCATCAAAATAAACGCCTCTTTCAACTAAAGATTTTCCTGCCTTTTGAAATTATTAAATTTGAGTTAGAGGGATGAGTGTTTGCTTAGTTCTAAAAACAGACTTAAATTCTTAAGTTAATTTAGGTTTATGTAGAAATAATTACAGAAATTATGGGTTTATCTGCAAGAGCATTTCAATCTTTAAGCCCCAAGCAGCAATTTTGTTAGTCTTACAAATGCATCCTCCAACCCAGTGATTCAAACTCCTGCTTTCTGTCAAAGATTTCTGCTGCTGAGGATACATCTGTCCTTGGTAATCACATACAAAATAGTTATAAAATAATCTTAAATATATGACCTGCAGGTATTAAGCTCTTTTCACCCTGATCACTTACCCAGACTGAACATTAGAAAAAAATCTTACACATTCTGGAAGTGGAAATACTCCTATTCATGAAATTCAAGTTTTAATTTTCCATTTCAATATCAGTAAAGCCAGGAATTATTTTATTAAGCTATTTGTATGTCAAGCTTTCTGAAAGCATTTACATAATACTTAACAGATCATATACATAAGCAAACAGAAAGCTAACATTGATGGTACCTACTTAGTTTCTTACACCAGTCTAAATAAACACATGAAATTTTATCCCAGTTCATACTGTTCCTTACCATCCCTATCACACTCACTGATCAAGGTTTGGTTTAGGCTTTAAATATTTCAGAGTATGGTCTAGAGTCCTGGGTACATAACATAATTTAAGTAGTACTCCAATCCTTCATGTATTCTTTATGTATATTGAAAGGTACCTGAATTAAATTTTGGATAGAAATCTGAATCATAAATATTCAAGTGTTTTAAACTATTAAAGAAAAAATTCAAGCTATTTTCCATTTAATAATGCCATCTGCAAAGTCAAGAATGAAAGCTAAGCTTCTTGTTTAATATTTAAGTATTTAAAAGTAGTAGGAGCTTACTATACGCTGTTTAAGACGACTTTCCTCTCTGGTTTACACAAGGAACAGAGAAAACTGCGCATCGAGAGACAAGTAAATTAAAACAAACTTGTGGACTCCAGGAAGGGTTTTGGCAATAAAACCTACCAGTGAAGAGCTCCTAAGGACTGGTGAAGCTCCCCCTCTCAAAAGGTGCATATAAAGCAAACTGACTACCATTGAAGATTTTGTGTTATAAATAGTTAAGCTTCTGAATCTGAGACAAAAAAGCTGGAATTTAAATCTCTTACTATAATTTTGAGGTAATCTTTAAAATATTAGATTCTAACTGTACTTTGCAATAGATTTATAGTGTTATCAAACTTCATATTAGAAACAGCCTTGATCAAGTTGTTTTCAAGTACTGGAGCTGTATTTCGCAACCAGAATTTCTGCCAATCTGATATGAGGGAGGAAAAAAAAAGCACTCAACAGGAGTGAAAGCACACAATAAAAAGAAAAATTATAAAGAAAGATAAAGGGTTTTATCCTCTGCAAGTCAACTAGCAGCTTTAGTCCAATTTAGAAACGAGAAGCACTTGTTCAAGTGCATTGGTAAAAAATTACAAGCTTTCTGTTAAATAATTGTATTTTAGAGGTTCTGTAGCCCTGCTCTTCAGTTCTCTGCAAGTGTTAATGATCATTTGTGGTCTATCCAGTAGCTTTCTTTACAACACTTCCCTTCTATTCCCCTGAACAATTTTATTTCAAAGCATCTCTACAAAACTTATGGGGAAATAGCATAAGATGTCACAATAGCCTTACCATCCAATTGTGTAGTCCTTCAAAATACTAGCCTAGTTCTAAGTGTTATAGAATAAGAACTACATGATTAAAAACTAAGTAACAAGATCTAGTCATGAAAAGTCAGCTCAAAAACAAACCAGCTCCCACCCTAAGGTAATTTTTAAAATAAATATATGATGCAGAGTTATTAATCTAACTGATGTATTACCTGAAAACAGTAACATCACCTGTATATTGCATACAAACCCATGGGCATTTAAGGAGTTGAAGATTTGACAGAATTCAAGATACTTATTACCACAAAACTTGCTGTTCTATCATGGATTAATAATATGATCCTTCCATTTTCATAGTGGGTACTAGTTCTTCTAGTCCATGCTCTATCAAATACTCTGGAACATGATGATGTGTAATGGTCTAAATAGACCATCCCATTGCAGGTTGTGGGCTTTTTTTGACCTTTTTAAGCCTTTTGCTTTGCACCACTTCAGTTTAGATAGCACCACCAGGAAGCTGTGCAAAAACAATGCACCATTTATGTAAGTAGTGCAATGAGTGCCAGCCAGATACACTGCATGTCATCTCCCAGCTGCATCCAAATTTCTTAGATTAAGAGTGCACTACAGAAAAATAAACTCTGCTAGGGAAAGAAATTAACTTTAGTACGTGTATAAGAAGTGGCTGATTGGCAGCTTTCCCTCCATCAGAAGCTAAAGTTCTATCAGTTACTGTAGACAGCAATAAAAACCAACTGAACTGGCAGCTAGAAGCTCCAGACAGCAGAATCAGTTGTATTGGTGCTATAGTGATAAACTACAAAGCTGAAGTTTGAGAGACAGAAAAATCCATGTATTTTGCTTTTAATAAACCTGGAGAATGGTCAATAAAATACACCCTAAAAATGCACGTTTTAACAGACACACCTCAATCAAAAGGAACAAAAATTAAAAGTTTTAACTGTTTTCTGTTATTTACTCCTTCCGATATTCCTCTGAAACACAGAAGTATCATTGGCAATTTATGCAGCTGATACCAAAACAAAGAATTCTCTGTGGAATAGTACAGTATACTTTTCAAATGTCTGTCTTCACAGTTAAAGTATTTAGAACTTTAGATTGAAAGCAAGGAACTAAGATTTTAACTGGCTCAACTAACAGTTCTGATTAGAGCCCTGGAATCTCTTTTAAATCACACGCAACTTCAAAATCAATTTTGTATTTCTCCCCAACAAAACTTGTACTTTAAATATTGCTTCCTATCACCAATCATTTTCTTAGACCATAACAATGGGAAATAGCTGTAGTTTTAAATACATCATACATAGCAAGAAATGTGAGCTTACCAAATGAACATAAGGCACAAAGTATCCAAAAAGTGCAGCTGGGATCCCGATAGCCCAGATTCGGTAACTGGGAACTTTGAAAACGGAGAAATTGCAAATCTTTTTTTCAGGAGGAAATTTGAACTTTCCTTTCTTCCCTCCCTCCTCGTCTTTGGCATTGGAAACAAGAGGTTTGTACGTAAAGCCAGCCAGGAACAGAACAAACATAAGGATGCACAGGACCCGCAAGGTGTTGAATAGACCAACAGAATCAATCAGGACTCTCAAGAGGAAGGGCAGTGACACGGTGAACAAACTGCTGCCTGCAGTGACGATGCCATTCACCAGCCCAAGGCGTTTCTTGAAATAGTGCCCGAGAATCACCAAGGATGGCTGGTACGCAAATGAGCAGCCACAGGCAAACAAGACTCCGTAGGTGAAATACAGAGGTTCAATGGTGCTATATCAAAAGAAAAAAGAAAAAATCATTAGTGCTATGTACAACACTATGCTATTATTCACCTACCATATGCAAGATAGTTTTTCAATTGACATTTACAGAAATGAATTAAGAGTTTGTATGTACTTATGGTTGAAATATACTTGTCAGATTAATTCAACAATTATTCTATTATCTTCCAATGAAAATTTCATAAAATTCACTGAACAGGCAAAAAAGCAAAATTATATTTAAGTAAAAATTACAACAAATAACCTGACTAAAAGGAAATTTTAAAAATCATTGTCAGGGTGAATTAGCCCAATATAAGTTCAAACATCGCTGGCTTTTTTGTTTGGGTTTTTTTTCTTTTCCAAATAAAATTATTTTAATTTACACATTTCTTCACTATGCTAGCAGTTCAAATGTAATACTGAACACTCCTCATGAACCCAGAAAGATCAAGTAATTACATAGTTTATTATGAAAGTACAATAGCAACAGTAGTAAACATTATTAACAATGAAAAAAGAAGACATTAAAATACTGTCAATTTTGGCAATACAATACATTATTAGCAGATTTTTAGGCATTCACTTTCTTTAGACAAATAATCTCCTTTTTATTAAATATTCTAAATTCAGTGTTTTGATACAGATACTGGATAGGCTAAGAAAAAAAATAGGAAAAAAGAGTCAAGCATTTCAATTTATTTTCAGGGGGACCTTCAGTGTTTTGATCCAGATATTGGATATGCTAAGAAAAAAAAATAGGAAAAGAGAGTCAAACATTTCAATTTATTTCAGGGCGATCTTCGCCAGCTTCTCCACCGTTACTACCTATTACATAACTGAAATGAAGCAGAGCCATTGTATTGTATCAGAGGCAGACATGACATTAGGAGGTGCTTGTGCAAGAAATCTTAACAGATGAAGTAACAGTGTTAGTATAATCAATTAAATCAGTATTATAGTATTAGTAAGGCAAAGGAAACATTTTTTACATTCAGATGAAGGAGGCAATCTGTGAGAAATGTTCTTTTACAAGATTTCTGAGGTGGCACATGATGATTTACTGTTTTTTAAACTATGTTTTCAATGAGCCATGGGCTTTTTTCTATCAGCTAACACAGGCTTTTCAAGCAGTTACAGAAAACTATTTAACCTGTTAGTCAATATATTAACTTTTTGTTTTCCCCAAGAAGTATGAGTATGCTTTATGTAGTGCTTTTCTGCATAGGGTGTTACCTGCTAGCATCCATCTACACCCAAATACGCTCTGCAAGCTTCCCATGCAATTACAGAAATTCTTAGGAAATAGTGTTTGACTGACTCTGGTTTTGTGTATTATTGTGAAAAAGAATACTGGTATAACATAATATTGTTGTTCTCTACATTAAACTGTCAGTTTCTAAAATTGATTATACACAAGGTAAGCCAGCAGAAACAACGTAAGGGGGAAAGACTGATTACCTTTATCAATGGAAAGTATCCAAGAAAAATTAAAAACAGAAGCTATAAAATGAGAGGAGGAACGTAAAACAGTAAGGAGAGAGAACTTCTGCTTCCATCTGTAGGTTCATTCAAAGAGTCTGCGGCATGATATATAGTAAAATATTTTCCTGCATTACAAATACTTTTACATCTCAGCTTCCTAAGAGATAAAATTCATATTAAGAAATCAGTATGTAACAAAAGCAGTAAATCATATTTACATTTCTCTAGTGTACAATATTTTACTTTTAGAACATTACTTCTATATCTGAACTATTCTCCCTCAATTAAGTGATAACATCACAAGTATAAATCATCTAGTGTAAGTAACAATGAAACACCAAGAATGCTCATTAACGTGGCACATACTCTAACAAGAATTCACCTCTTGTCTCAAAGTGTTCCTCAAATTCTAAAACAAAATTCAAATAGTTTTTCAAATTCAAAAAGCCTTTACAAAATAACTTCCTTTTGCATGCCTCTTCTGTGCCCTTGCTTCATTGGATATCAGGGAAACACAAAGATGACATCATTTTGTTCAAAGGAAGAAAACATATTTCCTTTATCAAGAGGCTTAATTTATAATGAGACTGGTTTAGTATTCACTAATTGACACACACCTGGGAAGCAAGGAGAAAGAAAGACTTTCCCAAGATGCATTTTTTTCAGTTTTTACCTCACATATGGTAACAAGCCTCTTAAAATATATCAGGAAGTGGTTTTTTTTGTTTGCTTGCTTTAATAAAATGAATTAAGAAAAATATTTACACTTGGATTAACCAAAAAATAAAATCAGACACTTGCTCAAGTAACAATAAGGCTTCTTTTTCTCATAAATATGTTATTGCAATAATAAATATAAATACTAGTCTCAGTACCCAAGACAGAACTATTTGTCTTCTGTTCCTGTAAATTTGTGGGTATGTTTTCACACTGAGGGAGAGATGCCCGAACTAGACATGTTAGCTCAGGCATAGTGCCACCCAGCATGGATATTCATCTGTCCAGATCACAGCCAGATCACCAGTTCAGAGTACAGGCACAGAAAACATTTCTGCAAGCCTGTCTATCTACATAAATTATCATTTATGTAAGAAACTGCTGAATTTTGCCTTTGATTGTTCCTATACTTACTCAGCTAAGGGTGGAGAAGAGCAGACAAAGGACTAGAGGTAACTGTTGGCTTGTTTTCCTGCTATTTCTTAGTCTATCTTCACTAACCAATTCCTATTGATAACTAGAATAAGTGAGGAAATTGCCTTTTTCCTCATCTTCTACTGAGCATGTCTGACAAATCAGCCAATCTTGAACTTCTTAGGATTTATTCTGCAAAAGTTAGACATGTACAAAATTAAGTGCAATCTGGAAGAAAAAAATAAAAATCAACCTCTGTTCAGGTTTTTCCAGTAACACAAGAAAGAACCTAGATTTTCTTAATAAAGCCAATAAGCCCTAAGTATATGTCATTATACCAAGGTTTTCACTCAGTGTTTAGCAATTGGACCAGTAAGAATAGAATAAAACTAAATCTGACTGAAACATTAACACCTTCCTGGAGGTCCTAGTACATATTTATAAAAATTTAAACAGTATTTTAAAAGCAAATGGGGGGACAAGTAGGGGAGACAGAAACAACATTTATGTGCCTGCTAAAACACAGCATACAATCAAGAAAGCATACAAGAAGCTTATCAGGGACAATGTTGTTGATCTTATAGCATTAGTCTCGCTGATGATACATTTATACACAGTGGGTCCCGCTAAATAGGGAGTGCTGTTATGAGGTTATATTGTATTTTTGAAATTACTTTTGAAGTTGAAAGTATCACTTGGAGTTCCCACACATCATAGTTTGAAAGACAAAACCGAAAACAAATAAAACAAGGTTTCTACTCTAAAAGATAATATAAAGTAGCACCGCTTACTCCTTCATATTCAGTTGACAGGACCATGTAAAATTGATACAATACTTCAAATGTAAAGAAAGTATTTTTTTACCTTACAAAAGAACTTGAAAGGAGTCCAGCAAATCCTACTGCAGCTCCAATAACAGCTACTTTTCGACAGCCAAACAGGTCTGTGAATACGCTGACTATTGGAGAACAGAAGAAGACCATTCCCATAGAAAGAGAGCCCACCCATGCTGCAGAATAGAAAAAGACAGCATTTTAGAAGACCAAGTGATTTCATCTTTCAGCGAGCATTTGCTTTAGTTCAGCAACATAAAATCATAGATAAAAATGAAACAATTGGGTAACTATTTTAAAAATATTTCAATACATTTAAAAATATATTTACTTTAACATGCTAAAAATTCAAATATTAACCAATTTACATAATCAACTAATTTACTAATTTAGACTTCAGAAGCTCAAGGAATACAAATAGCTACAGAACTTATTATTACTTTTTTTTAAAAACAGAAGTATTTCTCTAATGAGTAATCTAGTATTCAAACTGATGACGAGGCCATTAAAGATATCTTGAAGGCTCTGTATCCATTCTGACATCAATTAGCACATTTCACTTGATTTAATTCTAGACTTTAATGACTTTAATCAGCTGGGTTTGCTGAAAAGAATTCATAAATTTAAACTTTATTACATAGATCTAGATCATACTGAACATTGAGTTAACTAACATCAGTTGTTTTTTATACTGTAATACATACATTAGGAATATATTACTTTAAAACTAAAAGAACTTGAGTTAGTACAACCATTTTCATGTATGATGGGAAAATGTCATTACATCTGATACTGTTCCAATTCTACAGACATTGTTAAAATTGTGCTTTGTTTATAAATAAGTCTTTAGATCATTAAGATACAGTTCAGGAAGTTTCAGGCAAAAGTGTGTTTTTTATTCAAGTGTACCAAAAATATCTTGAAGTAACTTAGGTAGAAGAAAATTTGATTCATTTAAAATTAAAAGTCAGCCTTCTGCTTCACTTCATACAGGTGTTTAGAACCAAGTCATTTCCTAGGGCTCAAAGGTAAATCAAGTTGCTGTAACACTATAGTTTCAACAAATATATTCAGGTGGTAAATGTCCTCATCTGTTTGGAAAAATGATCTAAACAGGTAGTGGAAAAAGCTGCTGATGCATTGAAAAAGATGCATTGGAGAAAATACTTTATAATTTTTTTGAATTGTACAGAAGATGAAAGAACTCTTTCAACATGGAATAGGTTTAAGTCTCTGTAACTGAAATTTTGTTTAGATTATCTTTCCTAAAGACAGTTAGATTAAGTAATTGTGATTCAGTGATAATGGCAATTAAAATTATCTGAAAAAATATAACCAAGAGACCTAGTGCAGAATATTTGCAAGTATATCTACCAATACCAAGACTTAGAAGTAGTGTTGTTAAAGCTTCAGTGAGCCCTATGGATTGATAAAGACCCCATTGTTCAAGGCATTAAAGAAAACAGAGCAAAACAAACAAGAAAACAAAAATTGTTTCTTCAAAGAGCTTACAATGCAAATGAAAGACAAAAGAGAACGGATGGTTAGAGAAAAACAGAAATGAGAGTACAAGAAATAAAGCCTTTATTTTAGGGCAAACAGTGATCTCAATGAACCATGACCTAACTGTCTGGGGCAAGGGCAGAGGGGGGTGTTATTGGGGTTTTTTGAGCATGTGATAAATATAATGGAGTTTCAAGGCATAATTTATCATACTTTCATAGATGCTTGCTGCATCTCCTGGGTATGACTAATACAGACAAGATAGCCCTGCCAAACTTGCACCTCTGGAGCAGAAACACGAGCTGTATGAAGGGGGAGCAGGAAGACCTGGAAGAACAAGGCCCCTGTGACACTGACTGAAAGGCAAAGACCAATTTTGAGAGGTCTGTCCTTTTCCTCTGCAGTCAAGGAAGGCGCAAATGCACCTTGGATGCGGCAAGACAAGACAGAAACCTGTCCCACATCACAGCCCAGATGCTCTTGATATTGCAAGGTAACACTGTACCAACTAATTTATAAGCAGGAGTTCAAGGGAGTAAATGCTCTCACATAGCCTGGAGACCAGCCAGTTGCAAACATTCTAAGTCATTCAACTTCTATAAGGCTCCTCATCTTTCTACTTCTCTTTCCCAGAATGAGCTATATAGAGACCCTGCAGTTCTGCTATCCAAAGGAAACTGCAAATACTAGGAGGTAAACGTCCATAGCTTCCTGTCAACCCCCCATATAAGCAGTAGGTCCATCAACAGTCCTCAGCACCTCTGCACGACTTGCAGAGCAGCACTGAGAATCACAGAGTTCCTGTGTCACCTGGTGTACCTGCAAGGCCAAGAGAAAAGGCAGCTAGAAGTTGATAAGTGGGCATTGCAAGATTCACTGGCGTCAGAGTCACAGTGGTATGAAGGTACCAAGGAATGGTTGAACCTCCCCCCAGCCTTCCTGCCTCGGTATGAGAAGACACAAAGGCAACCGTGGCACTAGACAAGCCCACCAGAGATTACTGGTTATGGGAATCCAATCTCACATGGAGAGGTACCATGCACCCCACTCATGGAGACAAACACATCATGAAATTGAGCAAAGTTTAAGTAACTTGCATAAAGTCAGACTAAATTATTTCAGAGCCACAAAGAGTCCAGCAGTCCTAATTTCCAGTTAGCACAGGCTGTGATTCAAGTAGCATTCTCCTTACTGTAATCAATTTACAGTACTTTTTAATGTTTTATAGAGCTAATAAAATAATTGGTCTATAAAGCCCGAAGTGAAAACGCTCAGCTTGAATTATATTCAATTAACATGCTGACTTTGTCTCTTGATGCTTCCAGGTACTCATGAAAGATGTCTTTCTACCACTTGATTCCCTCTTCTTTTTACAATGAGGCAAAGCCTAAAAGAGAAGAAAGGTTCCCACTGATTTTCAGATTTTCACAACAGAGGACAATGGTCTTGTCTGAAGCACTGCAGAACGACACTGCTATTAAACTGCATAAGTGGGAGCCCTGTGCTTTATCACTTAATCTGCCTAATGGAAACTGCAGCCCTTGAACTTACAACTTGAAGTTAAATATGAGGCTCTTGAGTTGTAACTTAGAATGTAACTTAGAAATATAGCTTAGAAATCTTGTTGGCATGTCTTGCATGAACAGCTTTATTATTTAATTAAAAGAATGCTCTTGAAGTTTAATTTAACATGTATGCATAGTTCAAGAAAGTTTACTGTATTCATCCTCTGTGAAGAAATCTAGCACCAAAAAGTTAAGATATATACAGGACAGCACATATAAATCATTAATTTCCTTAAGGCAAGTAACTACTGCTGCAATATGTTGATCCTATGAAGAAATTGATGGATATAAAATATATACAATAGATCCAAGAAATTTTTCAGTTTGCTCAAGCAAGTTTTCAAGCATTCTTACATTTGCACTCAGTATGAAAAAGGTGCAATGAATTGTCTTCCAGTTTTTAAACTGAAATTACAACTGGCCCAGATAAGTAGTATGAAAAGTTACAAATGCAGCTTGCCAGGATAATGAGAGCTCTCTAGAGCAGTTATTACGTATTAATTAAAACGTTTCTCCTCCAGGCTACTGGCCGCTTTCCTGGCCACAAGCTGGATATGTTCCAGAGCTGTTAATTCAGATACTAATACAGCACCTAATTGCTACATATAACTGCGTTCATATTCATACACAAAACATTTTGATTGCCACAGAAGAAAAGCTATTTGTACTTTAAGGACTTACGGCCTCCTTAAGGCACTGGAAGCAAGAACTAGCTCCTTAAAACATGTAATTGCAGAATAACTAATTCCCAAGCTTCCCTAGTAGATTTAACAGAAGCTATCCTTAAGTTAAATATATCAGACCTGAGAAACTATTGGTAGCATCTATACTGAAAACTCTTTCTGTGCCATTGAAAAACACAACAACTACAAAAAAAACACCCTTTATTATAACTAAAACTACTCAAAAATTAAAAATTACAGCTACATGTTCCTATAAGTTCACTACAAATGTAATACTCTGATTATAGCTGAAGTACAATGTTCTCATATTTCTTTAATTAGTTCTCTGTTCAACTATGAAACTATACCACTTACTCCACAAGTACTCTGCCGTTTTACCATGAGTTTTTGAAAGTCAGCCTTTTTTTAAAATAGTGTCTTTTGCCTTCAGCAATATAGTATCTAATATCTACGTGTTTACAAAAATCATTCCCATCAACACAGTCAGATTAGTTAATATGTATATTTATCTACCAAACTATGAACCAAGCTGTTAAATGTTTTCATTCATAGACTCCAGCACTGGGACTTATGAGACAAAAGAAAACAGTAATACCGTATCGCATTTGAATGCTTTATCATGCATGAAGTTAAACAAAAGCTACTCATCCATAGCATTCCTCTTCACAAACAGAATTTTTCTATGCATTACAATAAGAATCTTATCAGTTTTATCCTCACAAGTGTCTTTCAAGTGGTTGGCTTAGCACAGTAATAACACCATTCTTTAATGAACTTCAAGATTTTTTTTCAATATCTTCCCCTGAGGGTTTTGATTGACACAGGGAACAAAAAGCTACTGTCTGGAAGACAAGCAATATGAAGCAAGTGAACAGAAGAGTGTTTAAACTGAGGATTCAAAATCAACTCAAACATATTTTGTTTCTCCACAATAAAAAAAAATAAGATATCAGATGTTTGTGTAGCTCATACAATGAACCAAGACAGCAGTATAATTACGGTTCATGGATAACTTGCAGAATAACCTGTTTGGAATTACACATACAAAAGCAGAGACTGTGGGAAGTGAGAGTGAAGTTTCTACATTTAACATCACAGATTCTCAAACACTAATACCTATAGCTACACTGGTTTCGAGCACTTGTAAAATAAGACTGGCCACCCATTCCCTAAACCAGTACCTCTGCTCACTGTCAGACTTCCCAAAAACTAGTTCTCTCACCATTATCTAACCAGTACAGTAGTTCAGTACTACACTCCTAATACTTTTAAGTACAAACTATAATGATGCCAGATAATGAGAAATTGTTCATTAACTCACTACGAGTTAATGCAAGGGAAAGTACAGAATAAGAGCCAAACTGCTTCAGAGTCAATCTCTTGATTTCTAAGATGGAAATAATATTTCTCTCTCATACTGAAAGTGTGTGAAATTCTTGTTCTGGAGAAAGCACTCTACAAGGCAGATTTCTAAGAAATAAATTATTTTAAAATTGTTGAAAATAAACAATATAGGACCAGTTATATGACTGACAGATGTTTAAAAATGTTTGTCTCACGTTGAAAAGGTGTGTAAGGAAGAAGTAGCCTGTTACAATAAAATCTTAATGCAGAGTTAAGAAAACCGCTTAAATAATGGCATTTAGTAACTTCTGAAAGTTCAGCTTCAATAATATTTAGAAGGGTTTTCCTTGTATGTTCTAAAAATACTTGGAGAAATGGTAATGACAACATTTACAATATGAAAACCTTCATACTTTCATGAAGTTATTAGTTATGATTTATGCAAGAATAAGGAAGCCTGTATGTACTCTCCCAGCCTCAAATACTTAACTGAGGGACTTCCTAAGCCATGGCGGTAGGTTTGTTTCTTTGTTTTCCTCTAAAGAAGTTCAGACATTACTTTTTTTTTTTTCCAGTGTACCCATCAATATTCCTGTGCCATGTGCTCTAGGATGAACTTGCTTGGGCAGGGAGGTTGAACCAGATGACCCACTGTGGTCCCTTCCAACCTCACTGATTCTGTGATTCTGGTTATTTCTCCTCCATTAACTTCCATCCTCTCCCGGAACACTTAGACATCTTCAGCATCCACAATATCTTACAACAAACTACTTCATGACTCAACTACAAGCTGTGTGAAGAACCTCCACTTCTATTCTGGACATTTAAATACAAGAAAAATAGGAGACTGGCTTCCACAAGATGATTTGTTATGAGTGAGAATCTGAGAGATCTTGTGTTGGAGGAAACAGAAGTGGTTGTTCAAAGTTAATTCTGGAGATAATTTGTTCGTCTCCAGCTAGTATTAATAATCCCTTGCCTGCTTAATGACATTTACATGGCATTTATTTTTAAGAACAAAAGAATTGCAGTACTCTGTAGATCAAAGACTCATTTAGCCCAGTATCCAGTTTCTGACCACCACAAAATACTTAAAAAATAACATTTGAAACAGGGTTAGCAGCTTGCAATACTTTTTTCTTGGCTATCTCCTCCTAACATCCAGCAATAAGCAGCTTAGAAACCTCCTAAGCAGAAAGCTGCATCTAGCCATTCAAGAACATTTAGTTCCATCAATATTACTTTGGCCTCACTGTATTTTATTACAATCAGTTACAGAACATGCTCAGGCACCAGTACCACATAAAAAACAACCTTCCCCTTGCTTTGAACCTGCTCGTATTTTAATTCTTGTGCTGTAAGATATACAAACTAATCATCCCTGCCAAACTTCCTCTTGCCACTTAGGATTTTATATGCCTTTATCAGATCTGTTCATACTAATTTCTTCTCTAAAATGAAGTATCTTTTTGACTTATTCTGTCTTTGTATAGAAAATAGACTCAATATAAAAGGGCAAGAGGGAAAAGTATAATTATACCATACTGTTTCAGACACAGGGTACTCAGAACTGCATACAGTAACATGGGACTAACAAGTTTCTGTGCTAATGTAACTTTTTTGATTCATTCTCTGCCTCCTAACTATACTTCCTTTTCTTTTTAATTAAAAGTATTGCAACTGCTTCAAAGATGTTTTAGAAAGCTATCCATGGACTTATTTTCCCCGCTAATAGTAATGACTGATGTAGAGGCCTTTTATTTTTCAGCGTGTATTTGGATTATATTTCTCCCCATGAGACACATAGTACACTGAATTTAGTCTGCCATATTAATCACTCAGCAGTAACACAAGAACTCAGAAAGTCTAATGGTCAGCCACCAACATGCTCATGTATAAAGACAGGTGACGTTAAGTCTTCACATGAGAAGACCAGCAGCTCAGAAGGAATCTACTTAGTGCCTCCAGTTATCTAACTGGTGATCATTACAGAATATAGAGCTAGTCTTTTTCCAGTGATGCACAGTGACAGGACAAAAGATAATTGAAACTGCAATAAAGAATATTCCAATTAGATGTTATGTAACAATTTTTCACTATGAAGGTAGTCAGAACACCAGAATGCCGTAGCCCAGAAAAGCTGTGGAATTTCCATCCTTGGATATATTGAAAACTTGACTGGGCAAGGCCATGAACAACCTTGATCTAACTTCGAAGCTCAATGTACTTTTTAACTTGTCTCTACTTTGAATGAAGGGTGTCAGACCAGATAACCAGAGTCTCTTCCAACCCAAGTTATTCTAAGACATTATAATTTATGGAAGAATACTGTTCTAAACCCCCGTTTCTTGAAAAACTTGGCTCTGAAGATCATGTTAAACATCAGCAGTTCTTCAGAAAAAGAAATTTAAGGCTGACAATTAGGGTGACTACCAATCAACCTTGTCTGTGAATCACAGAAAGATGTAAATACTCCTTGAGGTAAGAAAAAAATGAACTAGGCCGTAAAATTAAAACCTTTTTTTTGTTTTTCCCTTAGGAAATGGGAAGGAGTAGACTGTATCCTTGAATTCTAAGCCAGAACAATCCTTACAAGTAGATCTCATGAATCCTATTGTTAGCATTACAGGTGTAAGCTCCATTGCATCTCCCTCCTATCGATGCACTTTTCCAATCAATATAGTTTTACTCATTGCATATGCCCAGAGGACGGGGTTATTCCTTGCCCAAGGCTCTCCAGATGCATCCTATTTTATACATTACCTGATTTTTCTTTATCCAGAGGAAAGCTAGTAGTATTAAAAGAGGGAATTGTTCAACAGATGTTAGCTGACCAGAGCAACAGAACCATTAGACCCAGCAAGTATCAGAATATCCTCCCATGCCCACAGAGCTTCTGTAGGTCAGCCTCCTGGAAATTGCCAACCCTATTTTTATCCAAGCTATCGCTACCCAAAGAAGATGTCAAATGCCTTGTGCTACATGCCTTGCTTACACACGCCTGTGAAAATTGTGTCAGAGACTGGTCAGTAGCTTCTCGTGAATCTTGAGGAATTTCATTAGTTGTGGGTGCAAAAGAGAGCAACTGAATTTTCATGTAATTGTTGCCATTTACTGAACAATCCACAGATGACAGAACAGTATGTCAGTAGAAAAGGAGAGCAGATACTGAAATGCATGTATTGACACATTTTGAATTCCTACTGTCAAAAAAGTACACTGCTTATTTTATTCAAATACATCTGCTGATCCCATTAGAGAAAGCATGTGTCTAAGGACTAAAAATACATTTATGACATAAGGTTACATGACTACAGCTTTCAGTTTGCTTACTTTCAAGTGTATAGTTTGCAGAATGTCTGCGCCAGGCTCTCCCTTAAAGCAATACTATCCCAAAAAATAATAATTAAGTTCCAATTTAAATGAGAATTCTAAAGTCTTTTGGGCAAAGATAATTTAGTGCAAAGAAATACCATTTCTTTTGGACACCAGAGCTATCTTGAACAGGCTTTAACAATCAGAATGATTTACAAAGTATCTAATCATATTTTCACAACACACTCAGAGATCATGGCCAACACAGATTTATGATCCAGGGACTATTGGAAACATCCAACAGGAATACAAGACATTGCTTTTTCCCCACTCTCTCTTTTTCTTGTCCCTGAGGAATAAATCTTTTATTGAATAATCTAATTACTGAAAGATATTGAAAAGTATAGTGAGTCAGAAACCAAGGACTATATATCACCCACCAGATCCCAGTTAAGAATTCTTTGAACAGATACCCTGTATTCATAATCAAGCCATTTGTTATCGCTAGCATGAATGTGTGACCTCTGTTTTCAGGAGACATGAAGTCATTATCAAGCAGTCTGAATTAGTTTATTCTGAATTAAAAGACTGAACTCACAGATTTAACAAATAGTTGTAAGCTTTCCTGTGCTTATGCATAGCATCTCTTCAGCATACATGCCCTGTGACAGTCCAAAATGCTACTTCAGGTTTGGATATTCCATTTTCCTCTTGATGCAACAAGGTAGAAAGAAGCATAAACTTGCCAATATGTTGCAAAATTAGCAAAATAAACTCATAGTAGAAGCACGAAACAAAAGCAAACATATCAAGTCAGAACATACACTGAATTCTTCCAAGGTTTTATACACCATGAACCTTCTCTGACATGACATATGACAAAGATGAAAGATCAAGTGCCAGAAGAGACTCACATATATCCTTAATACAGTGATCTTCCCAAGCTTGCTATTCACAAAAATAGGACTAGACTAGTTTCACCCTCTGTCTTCTTGCTACTACACAAAACCAGAATTTTTACTGAGATCTTGTCCTTGTGAGCATAAGCAGCAGGCCAACAGAAAAGTCAGAGAAATGGGTATTCATGCACTGACAAAACATCCTGTACCACTGCAACCAGCTGATAACTACCATCTCATTTATACTTGCTATAACACAAGCTTAGAGTTTTGTAGGCCGTTTTGCTTGTTGGCTCCCCCTTTAATAAGTCAACAAAACAGTACTGGTGAATACAAAGCACATACCAAGGTAAAGTGATGATGACGTTTCTTCAAACTATAAGGCACAAAATAGGAACCTGAAATAGTTAAAATGTTCTTGTAGGCAAACAATTTACTACTAGAGAGACTGTAGATCTTCTATGTAGTTTAAAAAGTTAGAGGAAGATAGAAAAATGCTAAAGTTAGTAAAAGCTAAAACAAAAGTTCAAAAGTAAAAGTGCACTGTTAGGCAAAATATTGCTGATAGAAATTATAAGTATTAAGCCTTTGAGAACCTTTAAAGGAGGGTTGAAGTCAATCATTAACAGAAAAACACATGCATTTGGATTCCATGGCAAACTGAGCTTGACCTTTGACAATAAAGTCTGAAAATGCTGTGGTAGGAAGAATAAACAAGGAACAAATCGATAAGAAATGTCTGTAATTGCTTGTTTTTCCTTTTAGAAGTCATACAAGAATGTTTTCTGCTGACTGTTTGAGACAGTTTTCAAAGTACAATGTAATCACATTTTTAACTAAGAGCCTAAAAAAAAAAAAATGGAATTCCAGATCTGACTTCCAGGCCCTTTTTTCTTTGCTTCCTTCCTCCTCTCCCAAATCAGCACTGGTTTCTTTATTCTTTTTTTTTAAATACCAAACAGTTTAACACCAAGGATCATGTTCTGCTTTGACTTGGGATCGGTAATGTTCTGCATAAGAAAGTATTAGTTATTAACATCAAAAATGACACCCAGGTTTGCCAGAAAGTTTTAATCTTAACTGCTCTCTCAACCAACAGTCATGCACATATTCCAAACATACTGGCAACCAAACATGTTGGTCTCGTGTTTGAGAGCTATAGCATAGATTAAAGCTCAAGACCCAAATTCCTAAACTCAAGCCCCAAATTCCTAAACTTTTAATGGAGTTATTTGTCATCTTCCTTTCCCCCACCTCTCTTGCACTGGGGCAAGACCTGCAAGTCAAGGTTGTCTTTTAAAAGCACAAGCATACATTCCACTTTTACAGCATCAGAAGTCCTTGTGAGACCACAATGAAGATAAAACCAGACAAGATAAAAAAACTTGACTTCCCAAGTTTGGTACGCTATTTGAAATTCAGGAGTATAGTTTGCCATCAAGCAGATTACAAACTTTTCAGATGCAAAGATCCTTCTGCCATCACAAAAAGCTAAGAGACCCCATCACATCTTGGTAACTTCATGAGCATCCTCAGGACAGATTATATTAGTGTGTATTCTCTGATTACATCAGCATGTATTCCTCTTATGTTCTGTAGGTCCCTACAGAATAGTCAGACTAATTTAGGTCTTAAATCCATATCTCCAGGGCTCAAACTGCCATCTAAAAGATCTCCTGATGTTACAGACCGCCATTCCCCACTATCCATCCCAAAACAGTCATTAATAACCTCACATTTAGGGCTTTGTAGGTAAATTACAAGTTTTCATTTTCAGCAAGGGATAGACTACTTACACTAACCAAAAGCACACTAACCAAAGCCAAAATACCACCACATAAAGAAAAGAAAATAAAACTGAAGAACAAGTGATTTTAGGACAAATAGTTTAGATGCTGTAAGAGGCAAAATGTTTTTCAAGGTAAGATCTGGTTGTTGAACTAGCATCTGCTTCAGAGGGGAAAAAAATCTGCATTTCTATAGAAACAAAAGTGCCTGTTTTGAAACAGAACATTTCAATCCAAAAAAGAGAAGTGTTCAGAGTCATGTGCAAGTACGAACATTGAACTACACAGCAGAATTGTGTCTTCACAGTGGTAACTTGTGCTACAAGTTACATGGAAAGCTACATTTGACTTTAAAAAAGCAATCTTAATATAAAGTGAGGTGACAAATAAGAAGTTCAGTATATCTATCTTTCACAAGGAATGCTTACTTTTTTGCCCCCAATATTTACATATAAATTGACCAGTCTCAACACAAACACACTGCCAAATAGAAATACAAATCCAAAACTAGACTATTTTTAAGTGACACTAAGAATTAAATGGTTTTTGTGTTTGTTCGCCCCCCCCCCCCCNAGATAAAAAGGGGATTTACTCCAGAGCTGGACACACTACTCTGGTGAGACCCCATCTGGAGGACAGCATCCAGCATAAGACAGACAGGGACCTGTTGGAGCAAGCCCAGAGGAGGACAACAAAAGTGATCAGGGGGCTGGAGCCCCTCTCATGAAGACAGGCTGAGAGAGTTGGGGTTGTTCAGCCTGGAAAAAAAGAAAGCTCTGGGGAGTCCTCATTGTAGCCTTTCAATACCTAAAGGGGGCCTATAAGAAAGACGGGGACAAACTTTTTAGCAGGGCCTGTAGTGATAAGGCACAGGGTAATGGTTTTAAACTGAGAAAGGGTAGAATTAGACTAGATATTAGGATGAAATATTTTACAATGAAGGTTGTGAAACAGTGGCATAGGTTGTCCAGGGAGGTAGTAGAAGCCCTGGCAACATTCAAGGGCAGGTTGGACAGGGCTTTGAGCAACCTGATCTAGTTGAAGATGTCCCTGCTCACTGCAGGGGGGTTGGAGTAGGTGGCCTTTAAAGGCCTCTTCCAAGCTAAACCATTCTATGATTCTACATGCATCTTATTTTCTTTTACTCAAATCTCCCATTCTCTTTCCTTCGAATACTGAAAACTTAGTAAATAAAAGGGGTACCCGCAAGTTTTTGCACAGCAAATGAATGGATTAAACTGTTGTCCCTTTCAGAAGATTAATAGGAAGAGGGAATCATTTGCATGGAAAGCTTGATACGAGCAAATACAAGAAAAAGCATATTTAACAGGGTAATTCTCTGTATCACGTGCCCTTTGTATCAGTTACAGGCACACATGACTCAGCTTGTGCACTCTAACCCTTGCAACCAAGTGAACCAGCCACTAACTCTTGACCTTGTTCTACCCCATCTTCATCCAAAATTTTCAAGTCTGCCAATATCGCTCACCGGGACAAGAAACTATTTCTCATTAATTTAGTGCCCAACTACTCAGGCAGTTAAATCTTGCCTGATTTCCAGCAATCCAAATGCCCAGGTTGCCACACATCTAGAAAACCTGAACAAATTGCTACTTTGCATACACAGAGTAATTTTATCTTTAGATGTACAGCTGATAATCCTTCATGAATGTGACTTGCTGCATATGTAATATTTCACATATGCAACAGAGATAGATCAGTCTGAGAGATACAGGACATACTATCTACAGCTTGTAGTAGTACTTCTTAGCAGATTTGAAGTTCACATCTGTCCCATCCAGTTTGCGAAAAATCCAAAGCGGTTATACATATTTTTATTTATTCATAATACTAACAGGATTTTGACTAGAGTCTCAAGACACTGCAAATATTTATTACTGGTAACAGTTATAATTTAGGTGTTATTTACAGTTAGTAAAGTCCAAAACCTTTTTAAACAAAAAGCTCCCTGTTGAGCTGATGAATCACAGGCCCCCTCTCCCAACCGTTAATTTTTTTTCCTTAGGAAACACTACTGACTCAGAAATTAAAGCAAACGCTTCCTCAAAATTATTTTAAAGGAGCACCATATTTATTTTAAGTTCACCTTCTGCAGCTGAGTATTTAAATTTTACTGAATTATAAAAAAAAGAACAATTTAAACTCAGTTTTTCATAGCCATTTTCACACAGCTTCCATATTTCACACTCAGCAGCAGGTACTTCCATAGCAAAACACAGCAATTTTATTTTAAAATACATTAAAATAAATGGGCATGTAATTGAGCTACTTAAGCACTGTCCTATGCTGTTAAAAATACAGTATTTCTTTGAGATAGAATTCTATTTACTTGAGATGGGACACAAATTTTATTCTGCAATGTTTGTCACATATATAGGTACTCTTTAGCATTACAGGTGGTCTCCTTTATCATACTGCATTACTTGGCAAAGATATTTTTTTTTACACTTAAGGACATCCAATCAGTTTCTCAACATACTGAGTATACCTCTGAAGTTTAAGGTTTTTTAAGTTTTATATAGGTAAAATCTAGTAAAAAACAAACGAATAGTAAAGTATATATATCATATATAGAAAATAAAAAGCATATATAAACAGTGATATTGGGAATAAATTTCTTGTTTAACTCAAGAAACACATCTTTCTATTACAATAATACTCCTACTGCATTACTTACTCTTCTACTTTGGATCCACCTGTTCATGCTGCTTTGATTTACCACAACTATGATACTCGCTCCTTCCCAAAGAAAAAACAAATATCAAAGTTTGGTTAGCAGATACAACTTTCTGAAAATTCTTTAAAAGAAATAATAATTTTGCATGACAAAGATCCTATTATCTGAAAAGCAGAAACAATAGTTTTACTGAATATTTTACTGTATTCTGAAAGATATCAGAAGTCCAAAACTCTTATTTATTAAGTAGGTACAACAGCACAAAACTGAGCCAATCATACTGCCAGTTCACTGCCTGCCCCGTTTTCCACCAATGCCTTTGGCTCTTTAAGCTTCCGGGTAGCTGTATGAAAACGACTCCGTACCCACCATGAGCAAACAGACAGACACACACTGTCTAGTATAATTCTTTTCTCAGAAGTCTCAGATTAAAACATGGTTTATTACTTCCCTTAAGGTATGAAAGTCTTTAAGAGAATCTGCAAAATTTAGTCAAGAAAGCTGCTGGAATCAGTCATGTCCCTCAAATATCTGATGAGAGCTGGGAGATCTTAAGAAGTTCCAATGCCTTACTCCTTAATCATTCACTACAGACTCTTACTTGCTGAAAAGAAGCCTAAATCCACCACTCCACCTCCACCACTCCACCTCGCCATGGCAATACTCTTGCTGAAGCTCCGCAAATCTGAAACACTCCTTCCCACAGCGACAGAGCCATTTTTGTGGTGTCAATGGCAAAAAACAGTCAATCTGTAAGAGATTCCTCCCCCCCCCAGTTACATTGCATAAGAGCACATTATAGAATAGTATAACTGCTGTTATCAAAAAAGCAAAGCACTCAACTCTTTCTGCTGAAGGATCAAACTCCATCCATTAAAATTGCACTCTAATTTCTTAGAATAGTCTGGGCATTTTTAATGTATTTTATCAGCTTCCAATCTAAGCACCAAGTCACTTGGCTACTAGCATTTCTACAACCATTTTTACTTTAATGCTATTCCCAGAACAGTAACCCCACCAGATCAATTAAGGAATTATACCAACAATTTGCCATCTTTGCAGTCAGATCTAATTCCAAATGAACAAGTGAACTGTTATCTCCTATTTATAATTTTAAGGGAAAGGGAGGGAAGTAATATTAAATATAACAAAAATGCTATTACATCATTAACAGTAACTGTCACTAGATAACATGAATAATAATAATAATAGTAAATAATAAGGAGGCCATTGTCTAATGGTTAGGAATATGATGGGATAAAGGTTGGACTTGATGACCCTGGAGGTCCCTTCCAACCATAATGATTCTATAATAATTAATTATTAATAATAATAATGTGCACACAATACACACCCACACTTCGCAGAAAACAGCCATATTACATATGCAGGGATTTTTGGTCTTCTAAAACAATTAAAAAAAGTTTCTAGATATTCTAATGATCTAAAAAGCTTAAGACACACAGGTATTTTCACTGACAAATAAATTACATCTTCCAAGAGAATAAAATGCAGAAAAAGCCAAAGAACAAGAAAAACTGCTGTTACATGTACTACATGCAAGTCCCTGAATGAAGTCTTTGAGTTCTGTTGCTCATGGAGTACAGCTCTGGAGCTTTGTCAAAAGCCTGCTGCAGGCATCACTGCCTACCTTAACAGGTACCAAACTGTGCCTTCCATCAAGCTCCACTTGCACAGTGCTGGGTTATACAATAAAAGATCGTCTGCACACCCACAAAGGGGCACAGAGAGGGGCAATGGCAGGAGGGGGGAGCCCAAACACCATCCTGCCCTGGCTCCTCTGAGGCCCACAGCAGGAGCCTTCAGCCGTGACAGCACCAGCTGATCTCTATATGCCTAGAGAAGCTCAGGGGTGAAGGCAGGTGGGCACTCAAACTGCAGGCTCAGAGGAGGGGACGCACTGTCCAATGCCTCCCTAGACTGTCCCAGGAGACACTCAGTCCCTGTGTCCAGGTGTGACACCCATCAGGAGGAGTCAATGCCAGGGGACTCGGGATGGAGGGGGATTAGTGCCTTATGGTGTGGGACACACTGGGGGGTGCCATGAAGAGCATTTCAGGATCACACAGAACTTATTATGGCATGTTCAGGGGAAGAACCAGGGAGGGATTTAAGTGATCTGGGGAGGAATGAGTATGGGGAAAAAAGAGAGATAAGAGGAAAAAAGGATTGGTCACAGGTAAAGTTTGCTTGTCAGTACAATTTGAGCACTCTGTGAGTGTGCCTACCAGAAACACATTTTCAGTCTCCCTGCTGGCTAGACCAGGAACACAAAGCTGTGGCAGACTCACTTCTCTCAGGCTGTTGGATCTGGCCTGATATTTTCCCAAACGCTTAGAACTAGAAGTGAAAAAAAAGAAAGGCTGTAGTTCTACTTCAAATGCACCAGTTCTTCCCTTCGGGTCCAAGCCTGTATTTTCGAGAAGTTGCACTTGTCATACAGGAACAGCTAGTTCTTTCTTCTACCAGGACTGGTGAAACAGCCAGTGAGAAAACAGGGACTCAGTAAAGCTTAGCAGAGCAGCCTAGACAAGGCAGTTCCAATTTTGAAAGTTCAGTTTTAATTCCACCATCTTAAAAGAGCCTTCATGTATAGTGTTCCTTCAGAAACGAGCTTATCCTCATGAAGAGCTACTGTAGCACTTACCCTCAGCTACTACAGAGCTACCTGATGTGGTATTAGAAGTGCTAAATTGTATTGTGGGGTGAAGACGGCATCTCAGTTGCACTAAAATAATGCCCTTCCCCCAGAGGTCTCCCTG
>VZRW01007348.1:7865-45344 GCA_013398125.1 Aegotheles bennettii
CGGCGGGCGGGCGCCTGTTGCTGCCGCGCCGGCTCGGGGGCCCCGGGGAGCTCCGCGGCGACACTCGGTCCCTTCGAACCGCCCGGGCAGCCGCTGCGGGGATCCCAGAGCGCAGCCCCCGCCCGGGAGCGGGGCCGGGAGCGGGGCCGTGCGGGGATCCGGGACAGCCGCGTCCTAATAACAAAGTTATTCCCGGAGGTGGAGCGGTTCGTTTTCTCCCGTTTGCGGTGAAAGGCGCCCCGGTGCCGGTCTGGAGCACGGGGTTGGGATCAGCCGGGTGCG
Source organism: Aegotheles bennettii (assembly GCA_013398125.1). NCBI lineage: Eukaryota > Metazoa > Chordata > Aves > Caprimulgiformes > Aegothelidae > Aegotheles > Aegotheles bennettii. The sequence continues at coordinate 8,148 of VZRW01007348.1, forward strand.
CTGCCTCTCGCTCGTTGGGGCTGGAGCTGAGGATCTGGTTATCGTTTCAGCTCACGTGTTGTCTTTGCTCGGCTGCTTTGGAACTCGTTTAAACCGAATTTTCACCAGCGATGAATGAACTTTAAAGAAAATGAGGTCAGGCGTAGACTCGGGGTATCAGACCCTCCCCAGGTCCCGAGCAGCCCCGGAGCAGCGCGACCGAGTCCCTCCCCACGCACAGAGCTCCCTCCCTGCCTTTGGTTTGTGTTGGGATCCCCGGCAGAACCTGGAGCTCCTCAGCTGGATGTTTCCAGCCGAGTTTCTGGGAATAAGCACGCTTCCCAAGCTCCCATTCCTATGCGATTGTATTGGTCTGCCTTGGCTGTGCGAGCTCTGAGTTGCTGACAGAGATCGTAGCACCAGTCTGCTTAGCACAAGCTTTTTCTCTTTTTGGCATTTTTAGGGTCCGATCTATGAGACAGAGGAAAGGAAAATGACTGTGAGGGAACAGGCATATTGGCTGCTGTGGAGTAAAAGAAAATGTACTTGGATATTAACAATAAAAGAGGCTCGGAGGGAATGTTTTTATTTCTAATATTGTGTACTTGAAACAACGGGGCTCTGAAGTTGGTGCGTGTCTTGTTGAGAACTGACAAATGTTTATGTGGCAGTAAATGGGTCAGTTGATAACATCTTCCCCTGGATCCCTTCCTTCTGTATTGGATGGATTTCGTTGCTAAGTAGCTATGAATTTCTAATCCCAAAGTAAATGATGTCATAATGACATCATCACATCCTTTCACTTGATTGATTCTCATAAGAGAACAGTAATGAGATTTGATATACATGTCCCATCTCTTTAATATTCTTCCTCTGCTTCAGGGAATTTCCTGACCTGCCTGGCAAATTCCAGTGAATCACACTGAGCTCTAGTAAAAAGACCTTCCTTTTGGAGACGAGGTGGAACATTAAAGGGACAGCGGCTGATCTTGGCCTCTTCAAAATCTGAGGAACTTGGCAGCTTATGCTTTAAATGTGGACATCCAGATATGAGGGGCAGTGATTTAAAAATTGGAGTTACTAAATTCGCGTGCAGGTGCAAAAGTGACTTGAATTTCAAAGGCACTCGGCTTGAGCTGTTCAAATTGACACTACTTGGGTATGTGGAACTTCAGCGTTGTTGAGGATCAAGCTACTTAATGTATGTGAATCTGAATATTTTGGGTGGGGCAGGGGGAACAGAGAAAACATAAGCTGGTATCTTCCTTCAGTTGCCAAAATAAATTTCAGTCCTAATGGTAAATGGGTGAAATCTGTCAAAATTGCCATGCTAACACTGTGCTAAGAATTGACAGCTCAATAATTTTTGTTTTTTCTAGCTAGGTAGCATTATGTAACTACTGATAAGTTTGAAGCATTTTAATATCAACACTGGCATCGTAGGGAGCTCCTCATAAGAGAGTTCTAAATCTTTAGACTTTGTAGAATGTGTAAAAAAAAAAATGATGGGTTTTGTTTCTTCTGAGGTTAAAGGTACAAATGATGTCATTTGGTGATGATCCGCATGGACTGCTAGTTTTTACAGTTTATTTTCATCATGTGTGTTCATATGAGCATGGGTCTGCATACGTTTTAGACGGTTGTTTTCATGATAAATAGTTGGTTTGTGGTCAGGAGTTTCTTCATACCCAGTGAGTTTGAAGTATTCTAGACAGGGCTGTGTGTATTTTCTGTCTGTAAATCTTACTACTTTATATGCTTGTGGAAAAGGGAGAAATGATGCAATTTTCAGGTCTGCTTTATTGAACACGTTGTTTCGTTTGGTGAAGTTAAAAGCCGAGTCTGTTTCTTGTGGCATTCAGGGGCTGCATCCCCCAACCTCACTTGATTCAGGAATCTCATGGGTTGCTAAAACACATTTCAAAAGTAAACAGTGATTTGTTAGGATGGAGGATTGGTGGTTAATGTATTTACTGAAGATCCTGGCTGCTGATGTGATGCTTCTATTATTGCTGTAGCACTGATGGCACTATTCAGCATAACGGTACTGAAAGCATGAGGACTGGGAACAAGCAAAGTAGGAAGGTGGGTTTTGACTGTGCATTTGAATTTATTCACCATGCAAGTGCAACCCAAGCTATAGATGCAAAAAGGAAACTTCTAAATAATCTGTAAGAATTCTGCACTCATCATCCTATATTCAATGACAAATTTCCACAAGCTTTAGAAGCTTTCTGGGATGACTCAACTATGAACAAGTGATTTGGAAAAAAATATCATTTCTGAAGAGAATCCTTGGTGACAATTTCTTTTCAAGTTATCTTAGGATTTTCTGCTTAGCATGATTTCTTATAACTCACGCTTGCCTTGAACCTTGGAAGCAAAAAGTGAATTTGGACTTGGGGACATATCTGTGCCTTTCAGCTGCATGTTAGATGGTCATCTGTGACATTTGCATGGCTGTGCTTGTAATATGGTGACACATTTGGTTACATAAAATGCAGAGCACAGTGCACCTTGCAGCCTTTCTGAACGCTTGTAGTGAAAGGTTGATGCTGCAGTCCTGACCTCTCTGAGCAGGCGATGACAGCGCAGACATGGCCAGTAGAGAAAGGCAGTGAACACTTGCATGGTCGTGACAGATCTCACTTAAAAGACAAGGTCAGTGGTTGCAGTGGCTCAGTAAAACAACAGACAAGGCAACGAAATCTCTTGTACTAACAGCAATAAGAAATGCCGTCTTGAGACTTGTGTTACCTACTGCAAGACTAAGCTGTGTCCGTATCACGGGTGAATTATCTGCTGTCTGGCTTTAAAACCCCAGTTGATATGCTTCATAACTTCTGGCAACTAAGCTGTTTTGTTCCCCTGTTCCAGAGCATGTCCTTTGGCTGTCAGTGTGAGCACAGCCAGTGTTTCAGCCCCAGCTTCTGCCTTTGTTGTAACCTCTGGTTCAGAATAGAATGAAATACCAAGTGAATTATTTGATTTACTTTTTTATTATTATTTAGATTTTTAAGGGCAAAATAATAACTATAAAACCTGAAACTTACTCAGGCCACTTGTGTGAGCCTTTTGTAAGGGCAACATTGGCAGTTGGATATTTCAAATGTGTTTTATTCTGTCAGATTGGAAGGTAACCTGATAAGTAAATTCATCTGCACCTGGATCTGCTTTGCTGATGGAAAACAAAATTGCCAGATGCATAGAGTGCTATTTACAGAATGTAGACAGGATTTGATCCCCAAATACTAGGAAATGAAATAATTTAAAGTATGTATTTTTGTATATGTACTCTACCCTCCTTTCCATTACGAAGGAATTTGAAGAAGGAAAATCACACAGTGTAATATGAACAACTAATTTTTACTTTCTAAGAAACTTATTATTATTTATTTATTATTATTTATTATTAATTTTGCACAAATGTATTTTCCAATCATTTTAATTGTTCAAGATCTGGCCAACATGCAAGCCTGTGAACACAGGAGATGCTGACCACGTCCACAATAGGGCTGATGTAATGTGCAGAGCAAGGACGAAACGCTGCTGTTGGTGGCACTGGCGTAGCTGGAACATTAGCATGAGAGGTCATGCTTTGGCTTTACCCCAGGGAAACAGACCCAAGCTGTTTGCATTAACATTCTGCTATGTCCATGTTGCCACTCTGATCAGACTTAAATGTGCAGAAAATGCCACTCTTAACAATAATTCTGCTCTGTGTTGGGCTAACAACAGCACTGTGTTACAGGAGCCCTGTGGGGAATGAGTCCTTTGGCTTTAGCTGGAATTGATAACAGTGCTTCGAGTGATCACTTTGGTGTCTCAGAAATCCTGTTTGCCTTACCCTGTAGGAATTTCAATGTGCCACTGTTGTCTGTTGATAGTTTGGGGGTTTTTTAAGCACAAAAACCCCCAACAACAAAACCCTAAAAGAAATAAAATCAAATCCAGGTATGGGCCTTACGTGCTGGTAGCTAACATTATCTATTAGATATGAAAAGGCTTTCTATTTAAAACTTACATTAAGCAATTGTTCCAAAATCACTTTTCCACTCAAAATAATTTCTGAAAGAATTCATCATCCAAAAATAGGAGTTATTTAAGAATGATTAATAGGGTAATTTGTTAAGCTGGAAAATTTTAGTTTCATTCCAGTTTTGATCTTCCTATTTTAAAGGATGTGATATGTAGTTAGCAAACTCAAAGGTGATTTTAGTCTGAAGCACTGTCCTAGAATAATTTTGGTGTAAATTGAGTCTTTCTTGTGTAAAATAACAATTATTCTAATATTTAATTAGAATGATTTTACAATGAAAAGCACAGAATGAAAAATCAGTACTTTTGATGCCAGTTGTATTCAGATGCTTCTCAAGCAATGCCTACACTGTTGAGGTTCGTTCTCTAACTTTACAAAATTGTGTAATAAGACTAAAATCTAGGGCAGAAGAAAGGAAGAAAAAGTCATATTAGTGTTGAATAAATATATCACAACACTTTAATTTTAAACATATCTGCTTTCAGTTATCAGTCAATGCATTCCTTTCAATACCAATTAAAATTTCACAGGTAAATTGTCCCAGTCTGATCTTGAATTCTGCTTGTGCAAGAAATTCTGGGGAGTTTCTTATTTTTGTCTCCTCCCTCTGAAGTAAAATAGCTAAAACTAAGCTCAATCTGCAAACTGTCTGCCCTGAGAAGTTTGCTTGGTGTTTTCATCACTTTGGAGTAGTGGGTGTTGGAGGGGAGGGGGAGAGTTGGCACAGTGGGCAATCCCCCTGCTCTGAAGTGTGGCTCACAGCACACCCTTGGAGGTGAAGGGCACACACAGCAGCTGCTCACCCACTGGAACCCTCGAGTTCGTTAATTTGGGGGTTCTGAGATACAGCTCAGGGGAATGGGTTTGCTTGTCATTGGTTGGTTGGTTTTTTCCTGGCTGAAATGTAGTGGAGACTCAGTCTGGCAATGGATACAGTGCTTAAAGAAAACATCAAGGTGTTATTGCTATTTAACATCTCTCTTCATTTCAGGCTACAACTGTTTCCCCACCCTGTGACTGTTTTCTCAGTGAAGCTGAGATGAAATAAGGCAGCTGCTTTAAAAACAAGTAGCACAGGAATAAAACATGCCTCCAGTTGTGGACACAACAAGGGGTCTTCTCTTCCTCAGTTGTTTTTAAAGGCCAAGGAGACACAGTCACACTAGCACAAATCCCCATTATTGCTCTGATGATGAGCCTCAATACTGCAAATTTTGCATGCAGCATCCTTGTTGCTTTCTGTAAATGCTACAAATAACAGGAAGGGATAGATAAAATGACACAAATGCTTTAATTATGATTTGATTACAGAGCAACCAGAGGAGTCTATTCTGAGGAATGTGCAATTACAGAAAATTCTGAGGACTATCTAACCTTCCAAAATTAAAATTAACTGGGATTATTTGAACAGGGTTTGAACATTTCTGAAAGAATATCATATCCTCAAGGATCTTGCTGCTCTTGTGTGATAGATCCTCTCCGGTTCAGCAGATGGGTTTCAGGGTAACACAGTGTCACCCTCCTTCAGCTTACCCTCGCTGGTGGTGCAGAACCTGCATTTGAACTGGAAGTAAGCAGGTACCCCGGGGCTGAAGCACAACAAGAGGAAGAGCATTTGAAGCATTCCTGGATCATCTCTCCATGTCTTCTCTGTGAAAACAGAGTTTTTCAATCTCATGAGCAAGAAAATTAGAGTTGTGCAAACTTGTTATGTGGGTTCCAAAGAGAAGACATCGATGGAAAATTCCATCCCTTTTTCCCTTGCAAACTGTTTGATAGCAGAAAGCCGTATGGTTAAATATGTTAAGCTTCTTTGTGGGCTTAAGTGGCACAAATGACTCGAGTGCAATTCCATTGATTTCACTGGCTGTCAAAGGAGCAGAATTCAGAATCTGTCCCAGAGCTGAGTAGCAATATGCCTTCAGCCTCACGTGTAAAACACTTGAACCTTATGGAAGTTACATTCTCAGATAGTAATCGTGCTTTATTCACTGCCCTGAAATGAGTTCACCTACTTGGACAGGCAGCACGGGCCTGATCTCAGGCACAGAGCTGATAAAACACCAGGGAGGGGAGAGGAGGGGAGGGCAGGGCAGGAGTGTACACGGAACGGTGACAGTAGCTGTGAACAATGATGTTTTATTTACCTTTCCTCGTTGCTCAGTGTGTTCATTTACCAGTACTGGAAATCTATATCGTATTTTCTGTAGAACCTGGTAGTTCAATATTTATCACTAACGTTTGAAAGTCATTCTTCAAGTGTAATGACAGTTCCTGTCCCTGAGCTACGGCTCTGCAGCCGGAAAGACCAGGACCTGCCTGGGGTCCTCCTGGGCTCTATGTGGGACAGTGTCTGCTTCAGAGCTGGAGTGTGGTGGCACTGGGAGGCAGGAAGGGTCCTGCTGAAGGGAGCTCCATGAGCCCAGCTGTTCCAGCCCCGGAGAGGCCGGTGAAACTGGGCTATGTTGGTCTGGGTGGCTGGGTGCTTAGTGAATGGCCAGGGGTTGTGGGAGAGGCACCAGCTGGTTTTACCCATCTCTCTGAGGGTTCTGTCCTGAGGACTGACCTTGCTTTTGACCTTGCTTACCTTCAACAGCAGTGGGTACACCTGACCCAACCCTGTGTGTGACCAGCTGAGGAGAGATGGTGTTCAAGACACTGAATGAATTATTGCTCTTTCTGAACAGGTGCCGAGAACAATGAAGTGTAAGTGTAGCTAAAGGTCAGCTGGATTCAGCAGCCTGTCAGTCTCCTTTGTCAATTGTAAGGGCATTTGCTAGTGTAGTGCCTTCTGTATTTATTTTAACATTATTATTTTTTAAGAGCCCTCAAGCCCTCCAACTTCAAAGCATCTCTCTTCCTACTGGCCCATGTGTATTTCACAGGACTAAAACCTCTGGCTAGCAACTTAAGAGATGATTTGTCAAGGGTCACTTTAATAAATTAGGTTATTTATTTTCTGCCTGAAATTCCCTGGTTGGTGACTAAGAGAAACTTTGTATTAAGCTGTGCAAAGCATAATGAGGTTGCTGTAATGCTTTGATGTGGAAGTGCTTACATGCCAAAGGAAAAAGAAGTGGTGTTATTGATAGAAAAATCTTACTTAAAGTACCTAGAGACAATTTATATAAACCAAATATAGATTATACTATAAAGAGTATAGAATTTGATTATAGCCCTTTAAAAATTTAATAGTGGACAACATAAAAAGGTCAAAATCAAATTATCTTTTTGAATTGTTCTGTAGATAGTTGGAAGCTCAGTCCCTTTTAAAAATAAAGATATATTTGATATTGATGACAGAGAAATTAATATTGCAACAGATGTACAGTGAGATTTTTGTTTCCTCAAGCCTATTACAAAGCCATTCTTCACCAACAAACTTACTGAGCTGACTGTTAATTTTTCTGGGATTAAAAGGCTATAGTGCATTTGCTGTGTGCTCCTCTTGCTTAATGAAGACGGTTATATAAGAGTTGCTTCCCCTTGAATTGTATTTCCCGTGCCGCCACTTGCTTTCCATGTTGCTTATAGTTGAGCAAAACAGAGTTTGCTGCATTTTCTTCTTTTCTTGTATCTATTCTTGAGGCTTATTAGCACAAAGTAGCTCTGAGCCATGGCTCGGACACCAGAGATTCTGAAAGCCTCAAATAGCCATAATAATGGAGTTGGATGAAGGATACTGGTTGCCATGGGAACAGTGCATGTGCCACACAAGATAATGTAACTGCTGTAGTGCAGAGATCCGTGCTGCATATTGATTGCAAGATTTCTTGAATTCCCTATAAATGTTGTGCTTTGTGCTGTGTGTTCCATCTAGCAAGTGAGAGAAGCTCATCCACCGGACTAAACCCGGAGAGATTCTGCTAATTTGAAAAAAGTTGACTTTTGCATGTGAGGGAAGAAGAAGGGGTCAGAACTACTTGACATTACTGTTTGGTTCACAGCCGTTTCTTGTGGAGTGGACAGTGTCCTAACTGTTGTGTTAAATTGGAGTTAATGAAGTGTTAGAACTGAGGCACTAGGGGTGGGTGCCCCGAGTTCCCTGTGACAACAGAAAGCCTTAGGAAACTGGTGTGGTGGCTTGGTACACGGATGCCTGCCCAGTGCCACAGTTCCCCTGTGTATCTCTTCATCGATCATGTAGTGTGCCACTGAGAAGTTGTTTCTTGTTCCAGCTTGTCGAGGATGAATCTAATTAGTGGCGTAGCTGTGCAAAATACAGTGATTAAGAGATACCCCATGCACTGGCACCCAAGAGGATGAGTGCAGGATTGGTCACTTCACCAAGCTGGGGGAAGGTAAAACATGCAGGTTGTGTTTTGGAGGAGTTCTGTGTGAGCAGGACCACACTTGGATCTGTTTTTCAGTGAGGCTGGGCTTCATTTTGCTTTTAAGTGTGTGAGGATCACACCTTGTCTGCTGTCTTGCATAAAAATGAATGAAACAGGACTGCTTTTGCTGTAACTTTGCAGCATAACTTTTCTGGATCATGGAATAACAACACAAACTCTAGTTATTGTCCCAAGAGCCAAGATACTCGCCAGCATAAGCCAGCAGAGGTCTATCAGTGGCCTGCTTGAAGTGCTGCTTCACAGCAGGTAAGCCCTGGCAGGTGATCTCAACAGATCTCTGCATCAGGATCCTGCTTCCTTGGCTCAGATGAGATTCCTAGGCCATGGTTGTTCCTTGGTGAGAGGCAGCTGGCTCCACTATTGCTCCAGTTGGTTGTGCAGAGGAGATAATGCAAATTAAAACTGTCCTGCTAATGTTACCCCATTCTAATGCTACTGGCAACCTCAAAACAACAAAAAACCCTCAACAACAAAAAGCCACGCTGTTGATCCCCGAGACCTGTTGGAAGGTCTCTGCTTGTTGTTGTTGTTGTCTGGTTTTATCTTTTTTTTTTTTTTAATCCCTAGAAAGCCTTCTGTTAGAGAAGTTACTGTGTAGTTATTGATCTTAAAACGTTTCTGGAGATGATACACTGTTTCACACCTACCTCCTGCTGTTTGGATCTCTGGATGTTGCCTCAGTCTACCTTAAAAGCATCAGAACTTTAGGAAGTGTGAATCAGTGAGGTTTTCTGGGTCTGCTCTAATAAAATATCTTGAGGGAGAGATGAGTAACTTAAAATACATGTGAGGTATTACTTGTCAGAAATGTGTCTGAGAGGACATATTTAGAAATGAGAGGCTTTTGTGCCCTCTGGGCATTATTTGCAGAGTTATGTGACTTTGTTCATCAGCACGGGTCATCTCAAAGATATCCATTCAGTTTATTCTTGACTACTATTTTTGTTCTTTTTGTGACTACTGTTCCTGGGTTTGGGTCCTGCCACCACATCCTAGCACAGTACCTAGGTTTTTTGCCAGTTCAAAAAACTGATTGTATAGGATCAGCTTCTGTGAAGTTCTTCTGGGGGGGGGGAGGGTGGTTGTACAGCCAAGACCAACTGAGACGATCATTTAAGGTGCCTGTTCATAACCAAGACGCCTGCTTTATAATGTATAGACATACATTTTAGACTGCTTAAACACAGTGAGGGACTAGTGGCACTGCACTCTAATATGTTTAATTAAAGCCATTAGTAATTTCTTTTGTAACCCTTTAACATTTTCTGGGATTATGTGATAATTCTTAGGTGAAAACCTCAGTCTTTTTTGGAACAGAATATACACTGAATTTAGTAGTGACCTAACTGGTGAACTGGACATTAGACATGGCCCTAGCTATGAGTGGGACTCCTGCCTGCGTGGAGCCTGTCTCCAGTGGTGCCAGTTTGGCCAAATCCTTCCTGCTGCACCTGGGCTGAGCAGTGCCTCTCGTGCCCTGGGGTCACTTCTTGTGAGGCTGTTAAAGAAATGGAGACTGGAACTTAATAAAATGTGTCCAGGGATGACAATTAGGTTTGTGTGTGTGTGTGTATGAACACACACACTGCACACTCCATGTGTATACTCTACAGTTCTCATCTTTTCCTCATGCCTATCGTGCTCCTGCTGTCTCTCGGGATGTTTAAGGTGCTTGCTTTGGTTAGGATAAAAGTGAACAGGCTGGGACTGAATGTCAGTTGTAACTTACGTTTTGGCTGATGCTGTGCACCCAGCTGGGAACAGCTTGTCACTGTGACAAGGTGGTAATATGGCTCTGAATGGACACATAACACTGGCACAGTGATTGTCACTTGTTTGTCCTTGAACTATCTGGTACCGTCATAGTGATTTTAAAGAAATACATATGCCTGTACTTAAGCTGAGTATGTCTGTCTATAGATTAATACACAGCAGCCTGGCTTGAAGTGCCCGTGAGGAGTGCCAGTGGGTGTGTGTACTCTGGGGTGGTTCATGGTGTTCATGTCTGAGCCTATTGCATTGTCCCCAGGAATGCTCCGTGTCAAATTGCAGATACATTTGATAAAGGCAGGGGCTGAGTTTATAGTATGATACCTTTTCAACTTACATTTTTTCTGAACAAAGTAGAGCTTGAGGAGCTAGATAACAAACACATCTGCTGCTGTCATTCTGTGGAGAATCATCTACGTTCCCAAACACATCAGCTTCCACGTTGTGCCTTCAGTGGCTTTCTTAGTTGAACTCCACTGAATCTGAAAGCTGCTGCTGTTTGCTAAGGTCTTCTGTAGCATCTAGTGTAGAACATTCTGTAAATCTACCTTGTTTACAATACTAAAGCTGAAGGAATGTAGTGATTAACACCCTGTAGCTGAATAGATTCTAGGAGTGTGGGTCTGATATGAAATGCAGCTGCCGCCCCCTCCCCTATCCTGCCAACCCCCCCAACCCCACAGAAACTCTGGCATGTAAGAGTTGCTGGACTGAATATAATAATGTTCCAAGAATCAGCATGTGTAGCTGAGGAGGGAATAAGAACGACTGTTTCTTAAGAAAACAGCAGGAAAGTGAGCCAGGTGCTTACCTTGGAAAGGTCAGTGGCTGCAATGGATCAACATCAACTACAAACTGGTAATTTCTACTGGTTGTGAATCTGGCTCTGGCATCCATGTCCCCAGAGGAAGGCTTTGGCTGGTGTCTCGAGTACAAGCAAGTGGAGTCTGTCTCTGGTTTCCAATTCAGAACTCCCTTTTCAAGTGCTCGTAGCAGTCTCTAAGCCTTCAAGAGGAAGCAGCAAAACCTGACAGTGCATAGATACACGTGGTAGAATTTCATCTTCATGGCTGGCTGGAAAAGGAGATCATGGGTTCTGCTTCACAGCAACACTCGGAGGACTGTGAGGAAGATTGTTTTCCCACATTTGCATTCAGCTACTCCAAGTATATCAATTTCCACTGAGCATAAGGATGATTTTGATTTTACACAACAAGAGTTTCCAAGGAGGCACTCGATTTACAAAAGCGGTTGCCAAGGGTCTGCATGGGACTTGACAGATTTACAGACTGATGACATACCACTAGTGCAGGCTTGATGGAAATTGGCGTTGATATAAATAGTGAAGAATTGGAGGTGCTCAAGGACAGTGCTCAAAAGCAATTTAGAGAGGCCATGAAACGTTTTGATTTGTCTCACTATAATACCTTCCACAAAAGGGAGTTGAACTCTTGTGGAATTTATTTGTTTTATACTTTTTCAGATTGAAAATTGAGCTTCAGCATTATATTCCACTTGTGTATTTCTTTCTGCAGATTACACAAAAATAAATGGGCAGTTTCTGAAGGTAAAATCTTCAGGAAGGGGAAAGGATTTAAATTAAAATTATCAAAGAATGTGTTTTGTTTGAAGAGTATGTGTATTTAGCCAAAGTCATTTAGTAATGGGTGAATATGGGCTTGGGAAATGCTTAGATGGACCTTTGGAAAAATTCACGAATTTCCTAGATAGTTTTTTTAAAGTCTATTTAAAAATAAAACCAAAACAAACCACACACACTATTATTTGCAGATCACATCTGTGCCAGCACTGACAGTATTAGAAAGGCAACCCAATTTAGTGTGTTCTTTATGTAAGAACTTGCTGCCTTGTCTCCTAAGTAACACAAAAACTATTTTACTTCTGAGGAACAAATGCTTTCTGAGTGACTTCTGTAAGACACTGGTTTTCTTTCATGAGCCCACTATATGTTCCTTTTGCCACTATTTTTGAAGCTGTAGGAAATTGCAATAGAATTGCATTGCAAGGGCAGAGCTGCTTATGCTGTGATTTGCTTCAAGTGGTTAAAGAAAAGAATTGTTGAGAGGTGCCTAAGATACGGTAGCTGAATATGTGAATGTCCATGTCCCTGCTGGTTAAAAGCTACATTTATTGTGGCTACAGAGGAATTCTTTTCATTTATAGATGTACTGATGTTAGAGGCGAGATGGAGGGGCAGAGGAATAATCTTTCTTCTTCAAAGGTTCTCTAGATGTTGTCTGGAAATGCATTGTATTCAGGCTCCCTCAAAAGCTATCACAGCTTATTTTTTGCCACAACGTATTGTGGGGATTGATCACATTTGTGGATTTACAGTCAAGATTAGATGCTTCCTCGCTCCATGCAGACAATCTAAAAATCACATTGATGATGGATAACACTGATAAACATCCAGTAAAGCAAGCAAAGAAAGTGTGCAAATTCATGGGCAGTTTTCATCCTAGGGGGTGGCTCAGGTGTGCAGGTTGAGGGCAGCCAAGCTGTTAGAAAATGTGCTGCTATTGTTGAAGCACAGAATGAGGAAAAGTGGCTGTAATTGCACAAAGATGTATCAGTTGCACTTCCCTTGTGGATAGAAAGACATGTAAATAATGAACACTACAAAGGAACGGCCACAATGAAAAGAGTCTTCCATTATCCTCTTGTGTCCTCTTTGGAAAGCAGATGAAAACTATCAAGGCCAAGCTCCCTGCCTGCCTTGCTGCACACGGGAGACTTTTGGCAACTGTGGCAGAAGCGGTGCTGAAATTACTGCTACTTGGTGCTGCAAGAGTGGCTGCTCCTGCTTGGACCCTTTGGGATTAAAGAATGGCCTAGGAATGTAACTGTGGGTATTTGTCCTTCATGCACTGCCCTATCCCACTTGGTCTGCTACTTTTTGGCTGGATGGTAACAAGCAGGTCTGCTCTAAGTCATTTCCCTTTCCCCAGCAGGTGTGGGATTTGGCACAGAGCCTTTGGAGAAGTTAGGTCTGAAAGGAGAGCTTGCAGCTGAAGAGCTTTGAATAGCAGCAGGTAACAACCTCAAACTGCACTACCTCAGACTTGTCACTGTTTCTTGCTTGCTTCTGGATTAGGAGCATAAGCAAGTGAAAAAATTCCGAGTTGAAGAATGCTGGAGCTGTTTTAAGAAAAGCTTACAATAAAAAAACCTTAGAGTTGTTGTTTAAGAACTAACATTGGGTCAGACTGAGGAACACAAGTGATTATTGCACTTAGACTGACATAAACATCCCAGATGCTATCTTGTGTCTGAAAGCAAAATGTATGGCTGTCTGCAGATAGTCCTGTTCATCAGCACTGTATTCATGCACTTCGACAGAGAAGAGAGTGTCTGGTGTGAGAAGACTTATGTGGGTGCCCTGCGTTCTGATATATTATCAATGATTATGCTGAGCTGGTTTCTATGTGAAACACATTGTGAGCCTATCTGCAGATCTCCTACATTCCCTTGTCTGTTCTACTGGGCTAGGCTAATTAAGATCACACTGCCTTGTTTATCTTTCATTTAAAGGTGTTTGCTGTGTTTGTGTATTGTGTAGTTGTTTATCTCCCGCAAGTGTTTGGAATAAGATTTATTATGTAGTCCTAACTATGAATGTTGTACAGCAGTTTTTCTCTGTGATGTTCTGGCCTTCAAGATGGAGGATTTATGGGCAGTCACTAGAAATGAGTGATGTTTTTTCAGCAGGAAGCACTCATACTGGAAATTGGGGGGCTGGAAGTGTACATGAGAAAGCCAGAGGATCTTTGCAGAAAGCTGTAACTTCACTGACCTCGATACACTGACAGCAGTGGGCAATGCAATGCTGTGCATTTAGACATGGGAGGCATACAATGTTCAATGGATGACAGCTGGGGGAGGGTCCTTATTTTCATCAAGAAAGATGAATTGGTTATTGTTCTGTCCAGAGGACACATATCACAAAAGAATGCTGCTTCCACTAATTTTTATGGGATTAATTTGGCCCCAGCTACGTAATGTCTCTGATGCTTGCACACAATACTTCCACTATGCTGTGACCAGTGACAGGACTCAGGGAAACAGCAGGAAGCTGAGTCAGGGGAGGATCAGGTTGGGTGTCAGGAGAAGGTTTTTCACCCAGAGGGGGGTGGAGCACTGGCACAGCTCCCCAGGGCAGTGCTCACAGCACCAACCCTGCCTGAGTTCCAAAAGCATTTGGATGATGCTCTCAGGCACATGGGGTGACCCTGAGGTGTCCTGCACAGGGACAGGAGTTGAACTCGATGATCCTGGAGGTTCCCTCCAACTCGGCATCTTCTATGGTTCTATGAAATCTGCATCCAGTTTAGAACAAGGCTCTATATTTTGTTTGAATTGTGGTGACAGCTTCCTTAAAGTCAGAGGTGAAATTCTGTCACAGGCTGGATGTGCAGAGGAATCTGAAACGCATAATTTACCACTGAATCAGTTGTTTCTGTGGATATCTAAACTGTCTGGCAAATAAATGTCTCCAACATCATGGTTTATTCTAGGGAAGTTTAGTTAGTGGGAGCATGATTTATCTCTGCTGTGTAGCAGTCAAGATTCAGAGTTTTCATGAAAGATCTACTACTGCGGGAATAAAGACTTGCTTTGTTTACAGGAGGGGGGAGGCACCCTTCAGGCTGTTGTTTATAGCCACTGACATGTGGTAGAACACAAACATGCCTTTGCTTGTGGAATCTCAGATTGGCATCTTCACAGGGAGGGGGAATCTTCAAGGGTAGCTCAAAGCTGACACTGTCATCTTGCAGTGATAAGCCCTGAAAGAGCTGTTGTGTGCATTGGGGTACGTGATGCATAATAAAAACTGAATACTGGAAGTTAGGAACAGTAGTTTGTATTCAGTAGCTGAATTATGCAAGGTATGGAGTGCTGTCTTGTGTGGAACACTCGCAGTTAATGGGAATTTTTTGCTATTAAAAGGCTTCAAGATTTGGTCCATTGGATCTTAAAACTGGTAGTGCTATTTGTGGATATGATTGGCAGATGTAAGCCCTTTCCTGCTCTCATCCACATCTTTCCTTTCCTGGTCTGTGCCAGCCATTAGACCAAAACATAATTAAATCTAGTCTTTCAGAACCCAAGTAGACATTAATCATTCAGGATACTTTTTTCTTTTTTTGTTTTCTTGGAAGTCTGAGAAAGGTGGATGCCTTAACCCCACTGAAATGCAGACAGGTGTATTTTGGGGTCCTCTGCAACATTATGTAAGCCACATTATGTAATAAATCCAGTGGTGATCTTTTATCAATGCCCTCTTAATGACACATAAAATTTTGACACTCCCTTTGCAAATCTTATAAATGAATTGGAAATATCATATATTATTTAATAAATAATGCTACTATAGTTGTTTTTTTATATATTAGTTGTAAGAAATAGACAGGTTTTATTCTTTTCTGTCTTTTTAATTGTGCTACTTGATTTCCACAAATGCTTCCATAGCATAAGAGGAACCAACTCTCCTCAGTTTCCCCTTGCCTTCATTGAGGTAAGTGTTGACTTACTGATAGCCATTGCACAAGCTTTCTTTTTCTGAACAAACCTGAAAAACCAGAACAAGCTTTAAAAATGTACAGAATGGCATTGGCCCTTCTAAAGCGTGGCAAGCAAATAAAAAATTTGCCTGCTTGAACAGTACCAGCCTTGCCCTGAATGTCGTTATCCCATGAGGCTGTTAGGAGGGTTTGATGTGCATGCTGGTGTGTCCCTTTGCACAGGTAGCCATGGAAAAGGTCATGTGGTTTGAAGATAAGAATGATGGAAGTCTAAAACTGGTGATATCTTAATGTAGCCTATCCTCTACAGGTTGGAGGCACTTCAGTGAACGTTCACATAAGTATGAAATAATATTTGGAGTATATTTGCTCGGTTTTTTTTTTAAAAAAAAACACAGGAGAATTTCTTCTCCTTTCCATGATGGATTAGCTTTATGCACAGCAGCTCTCTTAGTATAAACAAGTAAGCAAGAGAAGCTGCAGTCCATGGGCCTGACACTTCCTTCTTCTCCCAGGATCTCCGAGCAGTGTGCCACCTTTAGAGATGTGGTGGGCATCATGAAAACTCATGGCACACCATCATAGAAAATGTAAATTGGGAAGAACATCTGGAGGTCATCAGGTCCATGCATGCGCACTGTGTGAGCTGTTTTTTTTATTTGTCTACATTTGAAGAGTATAGAAAGATTTTAACAGCTGGAGAAATGACATGCATGTCACTCAGGTTGCTCACCTTCTCTGCTTCTTCCAAGCTGATCATTGAAAGCAAATTTTTATAGCTATAAGGAGATGAATGTTTCTCTCCTTACTGCAATAACTTTATTGTGTGCTGTTTGATGTTTAGGCTTGTTAAAATTGGCTCCGTTTAACCAAATGCCCTTTCCTTCAAAACAACATGAGCTCCCAGTGGAAGCTGAGGATATTCACTGCTTAACAGAACCAAGCCCCTGTCTGCACAATCCCTGCGGTCTGGCAGTGTATTTGGACTAAGTCCATCATGGCTGCTTTACATTGGCTTAGAGCTAAATCAGAGGAGAAAATGCTTCACTTTATCTGTGCTATGCACTGAGGAACTGATATTTGTCTGTGAAGAAATCTGACTTGATTTGCCATTTGTTATTTTATTACACTCAAAGGGATATACAATTAACTTCTGTGCATTATTCTTTAGAAGTCCCCATTTTCTGGTTAAAACTTGGAGGATGTGGCTTCAGAGGAGCCATGATATGTTGCTCATGATCAGTACTGTCCAATGCAGGAAGATGTCTTTTCTTGCGGAGAGAAGATGCAAGGAATCACTTATTGTGTAATAGGCAGAAACGGATTAGTTTTTTTTCCTTTAGGGAAATGAATGCATTTTAGAAAGAGGCGATTAGTAAGAAACAAATAATTGTGTAGGAATATAAATCATAGCTTTATTATTTCATCCAGGTTTTATACTATTGGGTTCTGGGAAAAATAAAAAACCTTACTCTGTGTGTCTGTTGGTATGAACAGGTGCAGCAATTGCTTTTGAAATGAGTCCAAGCAAGTAACATTAAGTCCTCATTTTACACCTCACTGAATGCTGTGCAAAGAGCAGAACTTCCCAGCAGCATAAGCAGATATAATTCCATTGATAGCTTTGGCGCTGAGCCTATTCACTTAAATCAGTGAAGTAGTATCTGCTCATGCCTCAGTAAACAAAACCTATTATATTATATAGGTCAGTATTTGTTTTGGGACAGTTCTCAGTCTTTTGAATGCTTTTCCTTCCAAGATTAATGCTGTATTCCCCAAACGAGCTTGTATTTCTTCAGCCTTCTGTTTCTGAGACTGGAAGAATTGTGGGACCAATATTGTCTTCCTTCAGCTGAGACTTTTGAGGCCTTTATAATGGGAACAGTATTTTACTCCCAAACTTTTGGAGTTTCTGTCAAGCTCTTGATGTGAGGAGAAAGCATCCATCCATCTTGTGAGCCTAGCAAACAAATGAAAACAAACAATACAGAACAAACCCCAGCTAATATTATTTTCACTATACCACATAAGTAGTGTAGCTGTGAAGGGAAACACTGTGGGGGGAGGGTGAAGGACCATGTTTGCCTTTGTTTCAACCTGATCTTGCTCAAGTACACAGCTTTTTGGTTGCTGCAGTCAGACAGCTAATAACGAGAAGGAGATCAGGCTGAGGGACGTTATGACATCTCTAACCTATGGTAGGGGACAGGCAGTGGAGATTGCCATCCAGCCCACATCTCCTGACACCCTTACTGGCCAGGGCAGCTTGTATGTGTATATATATTAGGGCGTTGTATATGGCTCTCATTCAGCTACCTGGGTGGTACCTTAATTTCATGCATGTGCTTAAATGTCACTGGTTTAAAGCAAATCTTATCCATTTTAGTAAAAAAATTAAAAAATGCAGCATTAGATTTAAAGAGGGAAAATATGCAGTTCTCATCAAATATTGATTATTATGAAAAAATACCTGTGGCATCACAGCTGTATATATTTTGTAAATAGAAAAGCAATGCTCTGCTACAGAAAGCTGTGTTCTCCTAGAGCTTGAGAGGGCAGCAGTTATTTGCTTCACTTTTGGAAGGTGACATTCCCAACTAGATGGCCTAGAAAATTGTTTTCAGAAAGTAAGAAAAATTAGTTTAGGAGGGCTATTGAACATCCAGGACTCTTTGTAACAAATTGCCAAGTACCTGGCAATACATGACACTGACAAGTGTTCAGCCTGGGGGGTGGTGACAAGTGATGAGCTATTCAGAACACCTCTTCCCTTTCGCATCTCGGGTGAGCTTCCAGAGCTGCTACTACAAAATTCATGTTTGGGGGTTTATTTTGGAAAGCATGTTCCACTGGCATACAATAAACATGGTACCTCATAATGCTGCTGGCTTGGTTTTTTTGCTCTTGAAGAAATGCATTTCATAGCATGCTGTACTGATTTCCAAGTTGGTTGAAGTTAATGGACCTTGAGACATAACCCAAGGATAGAAAGGTGTTTATGTCATTTAGGAGACTTTTGTAGCAGTTCTTGTGTGTATCACTTTCTTTTCTTCTCTTTTTTTTTTTCCCTTTGCAGTTAGCTTTTGCAAAACAACTTTTGTTTTACTTTTGCTCTTAAATGTGACAATGCACCTTGATGAAAACAAATGATGCCAAATTCATTATTCCAAAATACATAGGACTTATGCTTCCCTTTAGATTTGGTTGTCAGAAGCTAGTATTTGACACTGTTACTCATGTGGCTGTGGGACTTCCTTTTGAGCTAAGGGTTGGAAACTCTTAAGTGGGAGGTTAACTAAAGAGTACCAAGTTTCTGCTATAGGCTGAAGGAAATGAGCTTTAATGTGCCATTGGTATTCTCTCTGGGTTTCTGAGCTGCATTTCAACTAAAAGTGTCCTCAGAGATTTACTCCTGATTTACTCCTGTGGACATAAAACAGTCCAGCTGTTGTTGTGATGGGATTGTGACAGCTGAAAAAGGACATAAAAATACCTGTCGTGCAGATACATGAGAAATAAGGCTTATAATTCTGTTGCTCGTTATTAAGTTTGTTATGTGATTTAACAGCTTCCCAGAACCTGGGATGTGCTACCAGTCACATCTGGGGTAGAATTTATCAGCTATTTGCTAGAAAAGAAGAACTACAGATAGACAGAATGCAATCACCAAGGCTGAAATTTTGCCAAGACTCTGGATTTACTTTTCAAAAAGTGCCAAGACATTTTTCACAGTCACAAATTATGATGCTTACCTTTTGGATGGGACGCAAGGATAGGCTTATTGTGAAGAATATGGTTGCAGAAATTATTTGCCTGGCATATAAATAGTGTCTGCATGTGGTAGTATTCCTCAAGAGAAGAGAGAGAGACAGTTGAGCTGCCAAGCAGTGCAGATAAATCGTATCTGAAAAGAAAAACTATTGGTTACAGAAGGATATGGGTAATTGGTACCATATGTTGTTCCAAGCTTCTTTCCTCAACTGAGCAGTCATGTATTACAGTGCAAATATCTGAAACTGCTTCAGACCCATCTGTAAGTTATTTTGTGTGCTCAGTGATAGCCTTGAGTTCTTTGGGACTGTGAAGACCTTCATCCCAAAATGTTGGTGGTTCACTTTCTCAGCAGCATTGACTAAGCTGGAGAAATGACAGACAAACTCCACTTGTGAGGATGTTAAGCATCATGAA
The DNA here is from genome assembly GCA_013398125.1 of Aegotheles bennettii. Classification (NCBI taxonomy): domain Eukaryota; kingdom Metazoa; phylum Chordata; class Aves; order Caprimulgiformes; family Aegothelidae; genus Aegotheles; species Aegotheles bennettii. The sequence goes on from VZRW01007348.1 coordinate 28,022, forward strand.
ATAAGTGATACTTTGAACGTTGCTATCGAATAACTATATAACATTTAGTAAGTAGCAAGATTGTGATGGAAGAAGGAGTTTTTGCCAGTTCTACAGGAATGTATGCTACTCCAAGATCTCTGTAAAGAAAAGAGTATGAAATGGGGTAAGAGACTGAAATGAGGAATGGTAGAAGAAGCACAGAAGTGTGTGTAGTGCATAAGGGATGGACTGTTAAACTATGCTGGAAAGAACAGATTTTTTTTTCCAGAAAGTTTAGTCAAGAATAAAGTGCTTCTTACCAGTCAGCAGGGAATGATCAAATATCAATGAGTATTCAGATTTTTATATGTAAATTTGACCACTGGCTTTCTGAAGGCCGACAGAACAAGGCTTTGCAAACCCCAGAAGGCACATTAGCAGTGAACAGTATCCACATGACATTTCAAACACTAAGTACAGTAACTTACTCTTATATCCCATCTGTCATTGTTATGTCTAGTAATTTCCTGGAGTCTTGTCATCAGACAGTGAATTTATCCTCATCACAGACTTATTTCACTTATCTAAGATTTCCAATTTGGATGAGTGAAGCAATGCTGCTGCAATGTAGTTCTCCACTGCCTCAGAGAGAAGCTTCCAAAATCTCAGTGAGCTCCCCTAGAGCAGTTAGGGTAGTATCCAGGACCTCACTCATAAATCAGTTCTTGATTCTGGGCTTGATCATTAAAAGCCAAAAATAATTTGTCTTCGGGATTTGAAGACTGATAGTCTGTGCTATCCATCTTCCTAACCTGTACACCTATAATCCTATTGAAATATCATTCTTCTTTTATGGTCGTTGCACATGAACTCCTAAATTACTTCTGTTCCCTTCCCATAATTTGTTATTGTTGTTGTTTCATCACTGCTGCTTGTAATTTTTTCCCTCTTGGCATGGCATCATAAAGCAAGCACATTCTCAGGTTTCACAGGGGGATGGCATGATCCTTCCAGCCTGGGGACAGCATGGCCAGGCGGAGGTGTCTGGAGATCAGTAGTTGTTTCTGTTGCACTAGCTACCACCACACTCAGACACTGCTCCTCTTTGTCTGGAGATCTTTTCAAATCCAGCAAGAAGCGGGGACAGGCCAGCACGTTTGAACAGAACCTGTAAGTGAATAAGGATATGCAGGCGCTGGAAATCCAGAAACTAAGGGACCTCTTACACCACAAAACCCCAGCTCTTGCTGCAGCACACAGTTATCTCTGGCTGCTGTCATGGTTGTGCTGTCCAGACATGGAGAGGATGTCTGTATAGATCTGTATGGATATATACTCTGCCTCCTGGGATTGCTCTTGCTCCGTTTTTTCCATCAGTTCAGGATTCCCAAAAAGCCAGGGAGGTGAAGAATTGCAATCTCAGCTGTCCTAAGAAGGAGTTAAGCTTCTCCTACTGGGATGTATTTCAGAAGTCTGAAGTGGAAGAAGGGAAGATGAGGAGCTGAGTTTCAGAAATGTTTGTTCCTTGGGCTTTTACCAGTGGCGTCGGCTTTTTCTGGTCTGGTGGTTTGTTGGGGTTTGGGGTTTTTTGGTCCCTATCCCTTCCCCAGTACTGCAAACTGTTAAAATGCTGCTGCCTGTGGGAGTCTTTTCATGCTTGGTATTGGTGCTGTTCTCTCTGAACTGCTTTATCTTATTATAATTACCATGATTTCTTTTGGGGGCTGTAACCTCTTGGGTAGGTCAAGCTTGTAAATGGAAACCTTGCCCAGGACTGTTCAAAGTGTGTCCAGCAGTAGCCTTTCCATCATAAATAATGAACATTTGCTGTGGTAAAGCTTGAAGGAAGTGGGTGTGGGGGAGTTTTTGGACTGGAGGGAGGAGGTGTGTGTGTGTTTGTTTTTACCTTAGCTGCTTTTTCAAAGGACTGCACGTTCTAGCTGGAAGATATAATGGCTGTATGAATTGCTATTTAATCAGGGATGCTAATTAAGTCTTAGCTCTTTAATGCTTTCATGGGAGTGCTGTGTATGATTTGCAGTGGCTGGAATTGCAATTGCAGGCAATTAAGCTGCTTTTGGCTCAGTAGATCCTGAAAGTGTAGTTTTATGAGGGATATTTGGGACTCGGGGAGATCCTGCCACCTTCAGCATTTTCCTTGGTCTGCCGATAGCTGTTGTTGTCTTCAAAAGGGAATGAGCTAAAGCAGTGAGACAGTGGAGAAACATATTCATTTCAGATTTTAAGTAGCCTTTATTTGTGTATATAATTACAGTAGTACATCCACTTTTATGACACAGTTAATATAATTGTTGGTTAAGTGTGAAGCCCATTCTTAACAGAAATCTTACTCAGCTTTTCTGCAATGCTTGTTTGGTTTTCGAATGCAATTGAGAAATTAAGGTTCTTAGCTGTGGCTATCTGCTATCTTATCAGACGCCAACAAAGGGTTCCTACTTATGGGTCTTGGCAACACTTTTCAATCAAGTGGGTCAGACTTAATACAGTGCATGGTCTTCAATGAGAAATTTTGCCATGGCTAACCTAAGGAACTGGGAGAACCATGAGCTAAAGTGGGAGAAAATATGTGGAATACCTGTCAGGTTTATTTAGTGCAGACAAAAACAAACCAGGAACTAAATACTACAACAAATAGCATGCAGGTCTGCTTGGTGATTAAGAATAGGCTGGGAATTTTAGGTTTTGGGCTCTTTAATTTCCCAAACATCGTATCTTGGTAGTTGATATCAGTGATACTTTGTGGTGGTCACTGTAGTCTTTGGTCCTCTAGGAGTTGGCTTAGTAATCATGTCATAGCCTTGCATCCCATAATATGCCATTTCTACATGGCATAAGGGATGGAAGGGATAAGAAAAATATTCTTCATATTTCTTTTTCTTTATCTGAATACTGCTTGGAAAGACAGACTTCAGAAAAAAAGTAATTCGGGGGCATTTCAGATACTTGAGGCAGGAGAAAAAGAGCACAAGATGGATGCAAGAGGTTTTAGATAAAAAGCATGGTGTATAATCGTAGCCTGTGAGACTAGGGGAGTTTTTTTTACTATGTTTTCAGCAGAGTCAACTCTTTCCTTCCCCCTTTCTCCCTCACTACTGTGGCAGTCACTTCTCAGCAGGGCAGGAGCTAGTCCAAATGGAAATGCAAAAGTGATGAAAGGAACAGCTAGTCTGTGAATGGGCACAATAATGGTGTAAGGAACAATGCCAGATCTTGCTGAGCAAAGCTCAGATGGTTGGTCTTTGCCTGCTCCATGAACACAGGTTGGGAAGCTTACTTTTCACTTGCCTCAGTGCTCTGCATTGCTTTTCAGCTGTGTGGCACTCAGTTGTGTTGCTAAGTTATGCTAAACTGTGGTGGTAAACTGAGAAATATTAATTGAGGGTGACAGAAGCCACATACTGCAGGGATGCAAATAGAGCTGAAATTACCAGTGCCAACACAGCCAAGCAACTAAACCTAACACAGCAAATTAGTTTGGGTGCTAGAGCTGCTACAGTGGGTAAGCTGATGAACTTATTCAACTGGGCTGCATGCAGTAGCTGAGCTAGCTTTTTCAGAACCATTTCAACTGTCTGGGTGCTGGACTGCATTGCTTAGTGTAGGTAAACACTTTGTGCTGCTCTGTTATGGGGTGCATGGAATGTTCACCACTAGCATTCTGAATTTTCCTGGTCTGTGCTTAACCACGGTGGAGTAGTCCTGAAGTGAGGATGGCACCACTTCAGACTTCAGCCTGCTCTGTGCTCCTTTCAGTCAGTTACATTACATATATGTTAGAAAAACAGAAATGGTGATTGTAAGAGTTAATGATAAATGGAGGCTCCTTTTACCTTGCATTTGAAACCTGCTCTGGAGCTGGTACCAACTGACTTTGTCCTTTAAGATTCTTCCAGCTTTATTCTTATGTAAAGCTTTTGCTATATATTGGTTTGAGCTTTGGCTTACTACCGTTGTGTTCCTCTGCCATCAAACTCCACAGGTGAAGAGGGAAGTTGTTTATGGCAGAGATAGTTAGACTTCAGATGCTAAAATCTCCCCAAGAATGTGGATACCCCATTACTACTAAAGTGTTCGTGCAGATACCCTGGGAACTGGTGAGACACACCTTTTTGATACTGTAAACTGCATTCTGGTTTTGAGAGAGGGAAAGGACAGGCATTATGTAAGCTGTTCCTTTGAAGGTCACAGTCAGCAAAATTAGTGACCTTGAAAGTCATCCATCATAGACTGCCGTACTGACCTCTGTATGGGAAGAGGTCACATGTTAAAACGTTTACAGCCCATCAACCATCCAATTCTCTAGTTCCAGAGAACGTGCCTTTTGAGTGGTGTGGAAATCTTTGTGCTATAGGGTGAGAGATCGTCTTCATGAAGAGAACTATGTTCCAATTCCAGGTTAATCAGTTCCTGTTAGATGGCTGTGGCCATTTCACCTTTCCGAATGTCAGTTGATATCTATTGTAAAATAGGCAAACATTACTATATTGATTTTTTTTTAATTAAAAGAAAATCAATATAGTATCATTTGCCTATTTTTAATTTTAAAAAAGTTTAATTAAAAAGTTTAATTAAAAAAAAAAAGTTTAAAAGCTGTTACTTGTAACATTCTAACAGCAAGGAATTATTGCTGGTGTGAGAACTCATAGGCATTGTGCAAGATCAATATTTCCCTAATTTGTTCCAGTGTGAAAATATATGTTTTTCTAAGGCACATATTTCTGTAGAAATCTGCTTATGCTTTGAAGGGTTGTCTGGGCAGTACTAAGATACTAATTGAAGTAGAATGCATGGATCCTGAGGAGCCCTTACGGGAGAATTAAGTTAAATCTTTGAAGGGAAAAGCGTGAAGTAGAACATGTATTATGGTGTGGCAGCAGAGGAATAGATGCTAATCCAGCCTAAATAACATTGGGAGACTGGCAGCCTGCTGATGAATAACATTGTGCATCTATTATCCATAAGCAGCTGAGAATACAGATTTTCTTGATTGGCAAGAAAATATGACTGTCCCAATTTTCAGGCTGTTTTCTCAAATAAATTGAGAGAGTATTATTACATCTGTGATTGCCTGAGGACACTCTTCTCAGATGTCCACTTGAGAAATTCTGGCACAATAATCTAATTTGGACACACTGAAAATAAGAGGTCATTTGTTAATACTCGAGTGCCAGAAGTGTGCTCTGTAGCGTATGTATGCATGGCTTTTTCCAGTGAAGGTCCTCTCTGCCAGCTCTTAGCAGAGTTTGGTGACAGGCATATTTTACAGGTGGTCAAGAGTAGGATTTCCAGCTGTGCTTAAGGATCACACTCAAAAGCATGTTTTGGCTGATTTTTGAGGATTATTAGCTTAAATATCACTTGCAGATCTGACCCTAAGCAATGTTACAGCACAGAATTGAATACTATAGAACTGTTGCTGTTGGGTCCCATTGGGGTATTTTGTTTATTTCCCTTACAAACACATCTCATCCACATATGTGCTTTTATCTGTGTTGGAACTCGGGGAGCTTGAGTCATTTTAAAGAGAAACACTAAAAAATGTGGTTTCTTGGGCAAATCTGAAGCAGATTCCACTAAGAAGCAGATGGCTTATTGCTCCTGGTGTAAGGGGGGGGCTTGAGTTGTTGCTGCCTTAAACCAGAAGTTAGGCTTCAGCTGGAGTTCTTGGAGCAGTCCAGCTAGAGGAGGAGGTTTCAGCTGTATTTTTATTACTATTAATTTCATTAATACTAGAGTTGTCCAGGAAGAGACTAAGTTCTTGAACCAGAAATATGCACAGACTTTAAGTGCTTCAGTTGAAAGGTGCCTTTGTTTACTCCGAGAATGCATCCATCAACATAGATTGTGTTCCAGACATTTTAATGTCCTTTTTATACATGCTTACAGTCATTAGTTTGCAAATGATGATTGAATTAGCAAATTAGATTCTTTCACCCTTGGAAGTGCCACAAACCCTGCAATTGCAAGGCTGTAAAAGTCTGAGAGGGAGAAAAAGCAGTTTCCAAAAAGGGGAAAAAAAATGCCAAGTTATTTGCAGCAGCAAATAAGGTTTTGTCTGATATTAAATACGTATAACTGCTGGGTTTTTTCTAGATGGTCAAATGGGATTAAAGTGGTGTTGGTATGAATGTTAAAATCCCAAAGTGTAGAACTAGAAAAATGTTTTCTGATGTGCTGTTGCTCAGGTCAGGCAGATGGAAATAAAGCTGGCAGCCTTGCAGGTTGGTGCAGGCTCATCCATTTTGAGAACAAGGTAAGCCACACGTGCACTCTTGCCTGATACGAAAACAGATTTTTTCCTTTTGAAACTTTTTCCCGATGAACTGTGTACCTTTAGAAAAGGGCAAGTTTAAACTAATCTTCTCCAGGGCAAAATCAGCAAAGTCATGTCTCCCATGTATAATATTTTTGCTCAGGTGGTTCACTGTTCAAACAAATTGGGGGGAAGGTGGGGATAACCCTCTGCTTTCTCTCCTCAAGAAAGGTTTTTGCCTTCAAAGACTCCAGCTTGGACTTTATACTGAAAAATATGCCCCTTGAGACCAAGGAAAATTGTGTCTTGTAGTGACTGATAACTAAGTAACTAAATTTCTACCTTGGAATGAACAACTGTCCTCTTGGAACACAAATGGGCAGTGGGTTGAAACTGAAGATTTAACACTTTCTTTCCAACAAGGCCTGACACATTACTAACAAGGTTTCTTAAGCATCTCTGCCTGGCCCTTGTGAACAAGAAACCTGGCACTTAACTTACCCAGATGATATATTTTGTCCAGGATTTGCAGGCTTTTTATTACTTCTGCTTGTTGGTCTGGACTCCTGATCAACTCAATTGCCCCAGTTAAGTACTAGGCCAGTGCAGCATCAGCATCACTGACAGAATAGGCAAGCACAAGTTCTGGGTCATGGACTGAGGGGAAAATTGTCCTAGATATTGACTGTGGTTTTCAGGTTGCAGCATTAACCTTTGGTTCAAACTGTCTTGTGTTTTCCTTGATTTCCTTGCTTTATCTTTCTGTTTGATAAAAGTGGGAGACTTTGACTCCTGACAGAAGCCAACATTTGATGTTACCTGGCTTCATGACCCTATCAGTTGGCTTTCAGTTGTGAGTAATGTCAGTGTTGGTATGTAGGTATCTTCTGGTAAGTATACTGTAAAAAAAAATAAAAAATAAAAACCATCAAAAAACAAACCCCACAAATCAATTCCTTCATGAGGCAGAAAACTCTCTGCGTGTGTTTATACTGTAGTAAGTGGAAATTTTGTCTTGTATTTGAAAAGAATGACTTTGTATGAGAGCTAGCCATTCTTAACTGTCCCAAACAAGAAGAATTATTAGTAGGTATACAGGGGATGCCTAAAGAGATTGTTCAATCTGTTTCTAGAGAGCCATAGACAGGTACAACCAAACTTATAGTGATTGGTTTCCAATGCATGTTCTCCATACTGGAAACCTTTGTACTACATTTCAATGTATTCAAAATAATCCTATGTTAAAAGCTGTTTAGAATCATTACTGCAGTCAGAAGGTAAAAAATACTCAGGTACACTGTAAGCTTTGAATAAAATGCCACACCACACAGAAATGCCTGGCCTAGACCAACGGATCCTTCAGCCAAGGGATCCCAAGGCCTGTGGATGACATGCCAGCAAGATGCACAAGAAATGTGTATGAGTTGGGGCTGCCCCCAGAGCCTCGGGTTTGGTACCTTGCTGAGTCCATATATGAGCCCCTTTGTCATGACTTGCTAGCGTGAGTGAGAAGATTTGCATCTCTTAAAGAGTATTTAGTTACAGAAAGGTTGAGTCTGAGATGCTGCCGAGTTGCTGTTCAGGGAACTAGGGCTTAGATACATAGCTGCAAAATACACAGAATGCATTTGTGTGTTGTTCAGAGTGTTTTAGAGGAGAACGTGACCCTGCTGTTTGTCTTGACACAGGCTTTCAATGTAGGCTTAAAATCATTTGGGACAGGAGAGAAACCTTGCCCCATTGGTATTGTAAGGCAATTGAGCCATCAGTTCAAACGAGTAGTGACTGGTTTTTATGCATTGACCACTTGCAATGTTCTCAAATTTATCTTGAGCTTTTTTTATTATTATTTATTTTTTTAAGTGAAATGAAAGCAAATTGTTCCATTTATCTCCTACCTTCAGAGTTAGCTTCCCCATTGTTTATCCTTATCACTTCAAGCCAGAAAGTTGTATAGATTTGCTAGGCATCTCAATAGTGCAGTTTCAAACTCCTGATTTGGCAGGAGTGGAGAGGGGAGAGGAGAATTTCTTGTTTCCATTTAAACTGCTTTTAGTGCAGTATGAAATCCCATTTAAACTTAAAGGTTTGGATTGAGGTTTGAGGATCAAAGGAAACAGAACAAAAGAAAATGTGGCTTTAGCTTGGAGCTGTACTGAAAAGGGTGACCTCAGACACAGGACTTCTTTTTCTCCTGTCTCTTCTGTATTGCCCCCCCTGCTCCCCCTCCCCCAAAAAAAAAGGGTATGTTTCTTCTGGGTTCTGCTGAAAGAGGCTTAGCTATATTAAGTTATGCATGTGCCTGCAGTCTTTTTTTGTTTGGTTTGGTTTGCAGTATATGATAACTGAATGTAAGAATCATGAATGTGAAATCTTACTCAGAAAGTAGGGCTATTTGAAATAAGCCATGATCTAAAATGTAGAGGTAGCACTAAAATGAGAATGATTTTTGAATTAGCGGTGTTGACAGCAGCTGTTGTCAGCCAACCTGCTTGTAAACTAGGAAACAGAGCATCTGCCATAGCTGCCTCTTTCCAACCAGGCTGGGGGAAGTTCAGACCTGTGTTATGTATGGCTGCTAAAACTGGATAAGGGATTGTGTGGGAATTGCCTAAAAAAAATGCATTATTACCTCTCTGTTTGTTAAAATTTATTTCTAGCCCGAGTCTGATGCATGGAGCTTTGTGGATGCTGTTGGATGGGTGGGTCTCTAAGCTTTCGACAATGTCCCACTCTGGATGTCATCCAAAGTGACTTGCCCTGTCACACAGAGAAAATCTGATCACAGATATGCCAGGATATCACCCTGTGAAGAGTAAGTTGGCCGTGACACATTTAGGCAGTGTTCTCAGATTTAAGACAAACCCAAATACCCCCAAATTTAGAAACTGGAGGTGGCAGGAGGAGTACATTAAACCCCGGGCAAACATCCAGCACAAAAATGCAATGTTTTTGTTGCCCAAACTCTGTTGTTTTTATTAAACCACAGCTTTTGAAATGTTGTGACTTTAGGTTTTCTTCATCATCATTTTACATAAATTGGTTTTCTAGTCCTTTTGGCTTCATGGTGAAGCTTTAAATTGAAACTTGTGTATTTTTCTTCAGGGTAATAAACAGAATTGTAAAGATGGTTTTATTTCCCTCCCCCCTGAGAGGTGAAAATACACCTTTTCAACCAGTAAGAGTTAACAACAGCCTTTTCAGATTAGACATATCTGTTATAAGGCAGTATCTGGTCTAAATTTGGCCTGAGTGGGAACTGGGAATTACGTGGGAAATTATAGGTTGAATAACACTGTGCACTTAGTGAAATTCGGGTTGTTTGTAAGCTGAATCTGGATCTGATCTGAATCAATAGGTAGCGTTGCCTTTGCTGCTGCTCCCTCCTCCAACAGTGGGCTTCTTGTAGCAGGGCAACATGGTGAGTGCTGATAGAAGACAGGAGTCCTGCCCAGGCTGATGATCAGTAGTCAGTGCCTATATTAATGATGGGAAATTTCAGACTGAAATGGTGCTCATTCTGACATGTGGAGCAACATGTTTCTAACCTCTCTTGCTGAAAACAATGACATTAAAAATAAATAAATAAACAAAAACTACACAGTGAAAGATGGGAGATGCTTATGGACCTCAAACAAACCCAAATCCCAGGAGGCTCTATCACAGAATCACAGAATCTAAGGGGTTGGAAGGGACCTCGAAAGATCATCCAGTCCACCCCCCCTGCCAGAGCAGGGTCACCTAGAGTCCATCACACAGGAACGCATCCAGGCGGGGTTTGAATGTCTCCAGTGAAGGAGACTCCACAGCCTCTCTGGGCAGCCTGGTCCAGTGCTCTGGCACTCTCACAGTGAAAAAGTTTTTCCTGATATTTACATGGAACCTCCTATGCTCCAGTTTAAAACCACTGCCCCTTGTCCTATCATTAGTCATTACTGACAAAACCTTGGCTCCATCATCCTGACACTCACCCTTTACATATTTGTAAACATGGATGAGGTCACCCCTCAGCCTCCTTTTCTCCAAGCTAAAGAGACCCAGCTTCCTCAGCCTTTCCTCATAAGGGAGATGTTCCACTCCCTTAATCATCTTAGTGGCTCTGCGCTGGACTCTCTCAAGCAGTTCCATGTCCTTTTTGAATTGTGGGGCCCAGAACTGGACACAATACTCCAGATGTGGCCTCACCAAGGCAGAATAGAGGGGGAGGAGAACCTCTCTCGACCTACTGACCACACCCCTTCTAATGCACCCCAGGATGCCATTTGCCTTCTTGGCAAATCAGCACGTAGAGAAGGAAGGCAGAGTCCTTGATACCATGTTTTCACCAAGGGAAGTATGTGGGTCTTCCAGGGATGTGAATTAGGCAGTGTGCCAATTTCATAGGCCCCTGACAACATCACTGACCCAAATAATGGCTGCCCCAGGACTGGCTGGGGCAGATTTGGCCTGTGCTGAGGGCTGTTGTACTTGCTGCTCCCTTTTTCTGTCCTGGCTTCCTGCATTGATGTGTCTCCAAGGTCTGGTCTTTGTGCAACTCTCTGAGCCAGCAGTTCAATGCCTTCACACAGCAAGGCAGAACTGCCCAGCTCCTGCCCACAGCAGCTTGGTGGAACTGCTCTGGCCAACACAGAAACCATGGGGGCAGTGGTATCAGAAATACCAAACAAGGGTGCAGAACAGGGGCCGGGGGGAAAGGTAGATGGGCAGGCTGTTTACCCCCCTTCTTCTCCCAGGCGAGGGGTGGAGGGGTGGATGGGAGAAAGGGGTGTGTGGGGAGCAAATCAGCTCATTGGCAGTACCTGTATTGATTTCTGCAGTGCAGAGCAGGATGGTGAATCCACTGCTCCAATGAACTTGGCTTTGGCTTGTGTCTGTGCCAAGAGGGACCTGGAATGTCAGGTTATTTCCTGAGTGTCCACAAGGGGATACTGGAACCTGTCTTGGCATCAGCCATGGTGCTGCCTGTCACCAGTCATGATCTTTTTTTGAATCTCTCCATGTTCCCTAGCAGCTGCACTTTCTACACTGAAAACCAATATGGTCTCTGAGGGAAGTCCTGTGGCTTCACACAACACAGATACTTATTAATACTAATTAGGGCTAAAGAATTGTACCCAACTAATGTGAAAAGCAATGGGCAAGCCCATTTTTATGCAGCAGTACCTTAGATTATTACCCTGCTGTAGAAAACTTCAGATGGATGGGAGTACAATCCGTAGACTAAGTCTGGGAATGCTGTCCATAGCAAGACAGCTCCTCTAGAGCAGGTCTTACAGACTATCTAACTGTGGTCAAGCTGGAAGTGGGGGTGTGTTTGCAGTAGATATTAGTTATTATAATTTGATAATATAGTCAGTTTAGAAGCTGACAGAAATTGTTACAGAGACTTTATTGCAAAGACATACAGCAATGGAAACAACAAAAAAATTCACACTCAATAGAGAGTAGAAACCACCAAATTGTCGGAGCAAGTAGGTACCCCACATTGGCAGGGCCATTGGGTTCTGTTGTAAATTGCTAGAAATCTATTTGAAGTTTGGGGCAGAAATTTTTTGATGTGTAAATATAGAGTAGTAGGGGCAGATTGTGCTAAAGTGAGCTGAGCAATAACAGACTGAACTAACATGCAGTTACCCACAGCCTTGTTAAAATCACTGGGACTGATTGGGAAGTAATGTTAGTCACTGTAAGAGCCTTTAAGAGGCTGATTATCAGTTACTCAGTTTTGATATAGTTCCATGATGAGTGGAAAAAGTTTCACGTCTCCCTCCATCATCAATTGTCCATTTTAAATAAAAATGATACATGGTGCAGATGGGAAAATTATTACAGGCTTATAAGAAATTATTGCAATTTTTGAAACAAGGTTCAAGCAGACTCCCAAGATTGTCCCAATTTTGCACTCGTGGTGCAAGTGTGGTTTTTACTCTGATATTAACAAGAAGAACAGAATTGTCTTTCAAAAATAACCTTGCCACAGGCTGCACAGCCAGCACTTTTCATGGGTTTGCATTTTGCATTTCTTGTTTCTCTTTTTTGTATTTTATTGTGGATTTTTCTGGATAATTACAGAATCCCTAGTAATTGCAAAGGCATAACTTTGCTAGTAAGTTCCTTAAAAAGAAATATGAAACATTTTTGTGGAGAGCTAAGTGATAAATATTTGTTTAAGGATCTAACCATAGTATATCCCAATAGCAATACTGTGTAAGAGACAGCTCTTCCTGCAGGTTAGACCTTCATATCTTGTACATCAAAAGTGAGTGTCACTCCAGGAGAGCTCTGTGCACTACAGAAGTTGAATGTGAGTCTCATTGCTGAACTGAAGCTGGACTTAGGAGTAAATGCTTGTGGTTTGGGCTCAAAATGACCCAGGTATCTTCTCAGCAGGGATCTGTGTATGCCACAGAAGTGTGAGTAGTTCTGGTGGTGTTGGTTGGCTTTTGTTTTTCATCTTTATTTCTGAAGTACCGAATTATTCTTGCATGTGAAGCTTGGAAAATTGGAAAGTTGCTGGTTTTCCTTCTTGGTGGTGGTGTGGCTGTCTTCATGCCATAGTTATACACGCCATCCTTATTACTGCTTGGGGTTCTTGTGGCAACTTGTGTGCACCCCATGGGAGTCAGATAAGTGACATAGAAATGCTGGCACACCTTAAGGAGAGGCAAGACAGAATATTTACAGGAAACTGTTTTATTTCTTTATTTCACATGCAGGCTCCACTGGGTAGCTAGAGGGAAAACTTTTTCCTTTAAGAGTAGCCAGGACTGGGAACAAGCAGATGAGTTTTCATGCCATGTCTTAGAGTCTGAAGGACGAGGTGTCAGTGTGTTTGGGCAAAGAAAAGGAGTTCCTACCACTTCAATCTCATTTCTCCTTTCCTCCAGACTGATGCCTTCCAGGCATGTGTTCTACTCTGAGATGTGAGAGATTGGTATTTTAGTGGTACTTAAGATACAGCTTGTATCTGTTGTGTCACCCAACTTCTTCAAGAACACAAGGCCTGCACAATCATTTGACAGCCTGTTGCCTGCTGCTTTGCTCCCAATAACTCCTGAGCCTGTCAGTCAGGTTCAGCTGTGTTTGACAGAGAGGAGCCTAAAATCTGAAATACTTCTATTTGTAAGCTGCATAAAATTAATTAGAGTCGAGAGATGATAGTTAATCCATTTACTGAAAACTTGCTGTGTACGAGTTTGTATTGGACATCAGGGAAGTCACATAAGAGCATGTCACTATGCATGTCCCAGCACCAAGAAAAAATCTAGCGAATATCAATCATGTTGGATCCCACTGCAAGATGCAAGCTTGACCAATGTTTGCCTGCTTAAAAGCATTTAAAATTACTTTATTTACATGTATTTTTTAAAATACGTTCTTACTAATTTGATCAAAGCCACATTTTTTGGCCAGTCCTGCCTCTTGTTACTGGAATGACTTTATTTGTTATATCTAGTAAGCGATTTGACAATATTTACTTTTAGTTGTGTTACTGTAGTTGAAACAATTCCAGTGCCAGCAGCACTTTTGGGTGACTTTTTCAAAGCAGAGGTGACTGTGGGAGTGGAGGAGGAATATCTGTGTACAGAAGGTGTTTGTGTGCCTCTGCAATACACCATGAATACATCTCACTGAAGCTTCTTTCGTAATTCTCTGTTCAACTGAGTGTTCATACTTTTTTTTTCCCCCCAACCAAAACAGAGCACTGTTGATAAAATAAGGCCTTTGTAGTTCAGTGTGTAGGTTTTAATGCATCTTTTATGCTTTTATCTCCCTTCTAAAGATTTTCTAGCACTCGGCTCCCCACCTCTCAGCCGACAATGACACATCAGTTTGCACCACCTGCAGATGCGGCAGCTTTTGTGGGTTACCGTTCCTATTTCAGCATGCATAGCTTTCCAAAACACCTCAGCAAAGTAGATGTATGGTGTATAAATAGTTAAGAAGAAAAAGTAGAGATGCATAGAATGTCTGTGTACTGCTTGTACAACCAGATGCTCAAAAGATGTGCAATTCAGATTTGCTTCTGCAAGTACTGCTGCTGTCAATAGTGAAAGAAATGTAGTTGCCTGTACAAATTTAATCAGACAGGTGCTTAGATCTGTGACACTCTCACTTCTGTAGATCAGGGGTTTTTTGATTATTTTTTTTATTATTTTTTTTTAAATCAGAGACAAGATTACGTTGAAGTCAAAATCTAGACTTGTACAGGGAAAAAGGAAGCTTTTAACTTGAAAATAGGAAGCTGCTATAGACAAGCAATCAATCTAATTTAGACACTGCATACACTCTGTGTTTGGGGCCAAGCTCAGTAGTACGAAGATCCAGCTGAGGTCCTTCATTTTTTGGTATATTATCTTTGGAACACCTAATGTGCTTCACTGACTAAACATGGAAATTTGTGTGAAATTATGTGATATTTTATGAGGCAATAAAAATATTAGGAGCCACTATTTAATTTACACAAGCTAAGCACAAGCACAATAAAACCATTACAGAAAGGCTCATGCCATTAAATTTACCTAAAATCTAGCAGTATTTTTCAGATAAGGCCTTATTGCTGCCAAGTTCTTTCACAAATAGGTATTTGCACAAAACCCAAGCTCTTTGTAATTTCTTTAGGTAAAATCAAAGTGAAAATATGGACAGCAGTGTTTAGATTTTGCACTTTCTTGTGGTGAAAATAAAATTGCCTGTAGTTTGTCTTCTCCAATAGTGATGCTTTTCCCACTCACATCTTCCCTGTGATCATTCTTGCTGCTGCTATTATTTCATATTGCAAAAGGTCAAGTCTGCCTCAGTTTCCATTTGCTCATTGTGGTTTGCAAGAGCGCCATGGAGCACTCGGCTGGGGAATCAGATGCTGGTGCAGATGCAGCCAAGGACTGATTTGCCACAGTGATCCTGATTCCACCCACTCATCTTAAGAAATTAATTAGGAGGACAAGCACTATGAAACACTGCTGAAAAAATGCAGTGGCTTTTCATGAACAGCAGAGACTACAAGGAAGTTCAGAAGAGATGAACCAAAAGGAAAGGAATTAGTCTGTTTTGTCTCTTCGTGAATTGTTTTCTTTCTTTCTTTGTTGTTTTGGGGGTTTTTTAGATGATCTGTTTCAATATGCAATTTAGCAATTGTACACAAAGGAAAATTCTCCTCTCGTCAAGAAACCAAAGGTGACACAGTGGCTGGGTGGGCCAGTGAGCATTGCACAAAGTATTGAATCAAAATGAACACTTCGAGGAAGTCCCCATGACTGACCCAGATTTTTCACGAGAGATTTGAGGTACCAGTAGGAAAAGTTAGTAGCAGCGTTCTTCAATGTGTTATGTGTCTCTGATATATATATATACACACGTGGTAGAAGAGCATGTGTGGTATCACCTGGGGTGTTCTGCTTACTACTTCCAAACAGTATCCCTCCTGTAAAAGAATAATAGAACAAAGCTCTCCTTGTGGACATCTCAGAATGGAAGTCAAGTGAGCTCAGCAGACCTCTTTTTACACTTCCTACATTTCAGTCCCATTTCAGACACTCCAGGACCCTGCTGGCATGGGGTATATTGCTGTGAAACTTAGCATAGGCATGACATTCTCTTGACTGGGTTGCATGGTACAGGTGGAATCGTAAGTTGAAATAATGCGTGGCCACAGTGGCCTGAACTGGAGTCCCACTCGGGTATGAGGAGTAAAAGTTTTATGAAGTCAACGTGGCATTTTACATAACAGCACTTCTTCAGCATTTCTTGACTGGAGCTGCCATAGCCTTGCCTTGTGAGGAGCCCTTGGAGCTGCTGCACTCCGGGGAGGGAGGAGCACAATGGATTGGAGAGGAGGGAGTAATGACCTTTGAACATAACAGAGGTTCATCATTTAAAGGAGCTGGGGTTTCCTGCTGACTGTGTGTGCTTCTGAACTGTTCTTTACTGCCCTTTGATATCACCTGTGAAAGATGACAGTAATATTGCTGTTCACTTTCATTTTATGCAGCCAGTTCCAAACTCTGTTAATCCACTTTTATGCAGACCAGGAAAAAGAAAAATGTTTTTATTAATGAAGTGGCACTCTCTTTGTTCCAGTTTCCCTGGTTGGGCTTATTACCTTGGCTGCTATGTATGCTTGGCTCTCTCAGGTCATTCTTCTCTAATGTGGTGGTGATGCGGGACAACCAGATGGTATCCAAAACCCCGTTTCAGAGGGCTTTCTCCTCTTGGCTGAGCAACCCTAGTAACTGAAGTCAAGGAAGCTCTATTGTGCACTGGGGAATGTGGTGGGAAGCTGCTGTGCCCTTCCTAGCACACTCAGTGTTGGCATCATGGAACCGGAGGAGCAAAGATCAACTTACTTAAAAGATCTCTCCATCTTCTTCCCACAAAGCACAACATTGCATAGCGAGTGTCGTACCTGCTCTGCTGGCTGACAACTGCAATTTGTATTTCATTTTGCTCAAGCCAACCCACAGAGCTTACATAAGTGTCTTTCTGTCCCATTCCATGTCAGATCAATTTTAAATTGAAGTTCCAGTGCTGTGGGATATTGCCTGGTCAGATTAATGATCACGTACTGGCTATCTTTACTGCTCTAGCACCAGTTCTCCTAGTTTGTTGTATGTAAGTGATAGTTTTTGAAATACTACTGTATACCAAGAGTGTGGATTGGAGGTTAAAGGCTAATTCAATTGTTGTAATTTTTTATTATTATTATGTCTTAGATTTGGGGAAAATTATCTCTCATAACATGGAAGACACTCTCAAGCCTATGGAGTGAAAGCACTTTTTCATTGTCTGATGCTGATTTGCTGTATCACCATATGTGCGTAAATGCCCGTGCACTGGCACCAGTGCCAGTAAAACCTCCAGCATGGTCTCCAAACAGAGTAATGGCATCAGCCATGGTAGGGCAGGACAGTGGTCAGTCCGCACCTCCATCCTCTGAAAATGAGCCTCTGTTGAGCCTCTGGGCTTGCCACTGCCCAGGGTTGATGCACACCTGTAGTGTGTGCGATGGGGTGTTTGCCCAAGGTTGGGCTGTACAATAAAGTGAAGCACATCTCCACGTGTGATTGTGTGAACTGTTGTTTTCAATCA
>VZRW01007348.1:45387-69754 GCA_013398125.1 Aegotheles bennettii
CCCCCCCCTTGACAGACGTGTGCACCCTTGCTGGGGTGACTTGTGAAGTGTCAGCCTTGCATTCAGCATTACAGTAGCATTGAAACAGGTCTGGACACCTTCCTCTGGAAGGACCCAAGCAATCCCAGGTTCTTTGCTTTATTCATTAAGATTTTCTAAGTGACCCTTGATTCTGTCTCCGTCATGGACTAAATTACTCATTTTATTCAGCAGAGCTTTTAATGCATACCCTAACCTCTCCCTGTGTCCAGTGCTCGCCAGCAGAGCCCTTCTGTAGGAGTGAGGGGGTAAATCCCTGTTCCTGCTGCCCTGGCTGTTCAGTTGTGAGGCTCAGCACAGACTCTCCTGTGGTGCCAGCTGTGAGGAGGAGCTTCCCCTCCTCTGAGCCAAACGAGATGTACATACATATGTATCTCTGGGGAGTGCTGGTTTATTTGGGGCTGGTTTGGGTTTCTTTTTCCACTCATCCTCAACACACTCAGCTTCTTCCAGTACTTGGAAGCTTCTGCTGATGATAAATCACAGTCCAAATGTAAATTGCAACAACAAAAATCTAATCCAGTACCGGAGCTGTTAGTAAAAGTACTGGAACGTCCTGGTGAGCCTTTACTTTGCCCAGCCTGCACTGGCTGGAAAGAAACCCGTTCAGTTTGGTGTCTCCATCAGCAGGTGGTGCTGGGAAGCCACTCTTGAGCTCCCACCATCCCCTGGGGAATGCGCAGGTGGGGAGGGCACTGCTCACTGGGATCTCACTCCAGCCTCGGAACAGGAGCTCCATCTTGCCGACAGGATTACCTGAAATGCTCAAACTTCTGAGCACAGCCAGGAATGGCGTTTATTGGCACAGAACATTGGCCAGGCTTGCACTGAATGAGGGAAAACCAAGTGTGCAGTTTTGTGAAGGGGCCACGTCTGTGTGCAGAAAGACGTGGGAGGGCGTGATGGCACCTAGATGGAGTTTCCCCGAGTCCCAGCTTGAAGTGGAATGCAGAGGAAGGTTACAAGCATGGTCCTTGTTTCTCTGCTCATGCCAGCATACCTACAGCTGGTTCTTCTCCAGCTTCCAACTGCATTTTTTTAAAATTTAATTTAATTGTTGGATATGGCCTTATAATAAGCATTATGATCATGCTGTGATCTGAAATGAGAAGTTGAAGAAACATCCTATTTCTAGCAGTCTTTACATGGTTTTTTTTTATTTCTTTTAACATAATTTACAATTATAAGTGAATGGCGAATAATCTCAATCTTCCTTTGCACAAATCTGAAAATAAATTATTATTGAAATAAATTATTGAAATAAATTATCTTTGCATGATCAATGTTGCCAACATTGCCACAAGGTGTAGCTTCACACTGACAAGTGTTTCAGTTATGGCAATTTCAGTTTTGAGGACTGGTGATTGGCATATGGCAAAAGAAGTTATTACAAAGAACCAGACAATAAATCAATCATGAGTGGGCGTCCAGTGGAGATGCACAGACAGTACCTCACAGTGTTTTTTCCAATTGAAGTGGAGCTGTGGAAGTTTACAGCAGCCACACATGCTCCAGAATTGACTGAAACATCCCAGGTCATTTTTCATAATGCTTATTTTCTTCCTTGATTTTTCCTTTCTTTATTTAGACATTGAAAATGTATATAGTACCAGTAGTGGATTTTGAAAAGGTGCAAGAATGAAACCAGTAGGAAACAGAAACTGGGGAGCTGTCATTTCACCCTGTTGTCTTACAATGCTTATCATTAAAGTTATGTGAAATATTTGTCTTAAGTTCACAGCTAATTATAACCACATGTAAAACTTAACATCATTACGCAGGATGAAGTCCTGCTGCTTGATTGGGTTTCTTGTTTAATTCCTTTGGGAGTATTTTAGAGAAAGGTGTTTTAGATAAGTGCACGCTGTTCATAACTTTTTTAATTCACTACTAAAAGTGGCAAGTGCTATTTCTGATAGCCACAACTTCTTGTAAATAAAGGAACTTTACAATCGTGGCAATTCCCCTTCAGTTTTTCAAATGCAGAATGGTCAAATGGAATAGTTTCGTTGCCCAGGTTCTAGGCTCTTATATCTATTGTTCACTGGGCTGTTAAATAGAAATCTTATTCCTGATTCATCTTTTTTAGATAGATAGATAGATAGAGAGATAGATAGATAGATAGATACATAGATTTTTTTGCTTTCGTTCACATACACTATGTACAATACAGGGCTGCATGTTTTGGAATGATTTTGTTTCTGTAGACACAGAAGAGATCTATAGGGGAGAAAAATGGGTAACTGAGGCTTGGAGATGGTTCTGGGGGAGTGTGCCAGTTCTGCCCTGCTTCCTACCCAGTCAGTAAGAAAACTTGTGAAGGGCAGAGCCGAGCTCTTTGGTGAGACACCCACATTGCAAAGCTCTGCGGACAGCGAGGTCTCTGGTCGCTGCGTGGTTTGAAGTTGCTTGACGTGGTGTTGAAGCAAACCTGAGCTGTGTGCTCTCGTGTTGTGCAGATCTCTCCAGGAGCCGGTGCAGGGTCACGGCCTAGCTCACCGCCCGCCCCGGCGCCCGGGGGGCTCTGGGGTTGTTCCTGCCGCCGCCGTCACTGCCCGCCCGGGTCCCACGAGCCGCAAAGCTGCTGTCCACGTGGACTGGGGCTGAGATCTCTCGTCCGGCTGCTGCCAGAGCCTCGCCAGCAAAACCCAGAGACATGGCAACTAACGGAACGAAGGTGGCAGATGGACAGATCTCCACGGAGGTTGATGCTTCCATCACCAATGACAAGCCTAAAACCTTGGTAGTAAAAGTGCAGAAGAAGAAGATGGATCTTCCAGACCGAGATACTTGGAAAGGAAAATTTGACTTTCTTATGTCCTGTGTAGGTTATGCCATTGGCTTAGGGAATGTGTGGCGATTTCCATATCTTTGTGGCAAGAATGGTGGAGGTATGTTTGCTGTTTCACTCTTACAACCTCTGATGTGTTTGTATATTAGAATTCACCATAAAAATTATCAGTGAAACTGACCTTGGTTTTCACAGCTTTTTCCTCTGTGCAGGTGGTTTTTGGTTTGTTTGGGGTTTTTTTGCTTGACGTTTGTCCAGGAGGGTTGGAGCCATTTTGGAGTGTGGTGCTCTGCTTTGAGGTCTGCTCTGGAGTTTAGTCAAACTTCTAGTTGGCAGGTACTCTTAAAAGACCATAAGGAATTAGAGGAGAACTAAAGCACATTGCCCTCCAACCCTTCAGAGCCCTCCTTTTTGGACTGAATTTTTGAGAGGATTGCATATGCTTGTAATACTGCCTTTGAGCTTCCCAGAAAAGGCTAACTTCAGCTGGAAAGCAGCCAGCGCTGGTTAAAGCCTTCGTGCTATCTGCATGCTCCTGAGATAGATGAGGGCAACAAAATACAGAGTCTTTTGGATTTTAGCTGTTTACTAAAACAGAAAATACTTAAATTATGAAGAGATATATTTCCCCCTTATTTTTACTGCTTGAAATACTGGTTCAAAAGTGTACATGTGCTTTCCACTAACTTTTTTGAAAAGGCACAACGTTAAGAGGAAAAATCTGTGGGTTTCTTTTCATATATAATAAAGATGGAAACAGTGGAAACTCGATTGGGTTCTTCCCCATTGTAACAGACTTTTTCTTATTTCTTTTTAGGTGCATTCCTGATTCCCTATTTCCTTACTTTAATTTTTGCTGGAGTGCCACTGTTTCTTTTGGAGTGTTCCCTTGGTCAGTATACATCTATAGGAGGCCTTGGAGTGTGGAAGCTTGCTCCAATGTTCAAAGGTACAGTATGAATTTGGATTACTTTCCATTTGTTTTCAAGTTGTAGAAGTTGCACGGGGTGACAGGGTAAGGATGTTTCTTTATGCCTTCATAGTTTTACATAAACCACCATTTTCTACAGAAAACCCTAATTTTCTGAGGTGTAACTGACAATTTGGAAACACACTAGGGTATTATTCTTTCCCCATTAAAGCAGCAAGAGTTAGGCATTACAATCTCAACAAACTTATTTTTGAACTTCGAAAACTTTTATTTTTTTGTTAGGAACATATAAAGTCACTTCAAAATAGTGTATTAAATCTAGCAATAGTTGTCTGAGCATGTACAAAACTGTTCACAGCAATTTGGTAAATTTCTGTTATTCTTTATTGAAATTCAAAAGCCAGACCCTTCAAAGCTGAGTTGCTTAACACAACCTCACTCACATAGATTTTTAGCTAGTTTGAGGTTTCTCATTGCTGGAACCTCAGGGGTTTAATCTAGATTCTGCATAGCCCTACAAACCTCACAGACTCTGCTTTTCACCCTCTAATCCCAAATCCTTTGAACTGGCTTCTGGACCAATAGAGAAGCAAGTTACGCATTGAGTTATAAATTACTTCACAGAGTAGGACTGACAATTAGCATGGGATGAGCTAAAAGTTCATTTAGAGTGGATTTTGTTCTAGGAAACTTTGTACTGGGAAAACCCAGAGCGATGAAAATGTTTCTCACAAACAAGTATTTTAACTTTGCTTGAGTTACTGCCATTGATAAGGGGCACAATGCAAAGTATAGACCTTGCTTGTCATTATACTGATTATTTTGAGCACTTCCTCCTATTTAGGCATGTGGCAACTGTCACCAGCCTGAATATTGTAAAATACCCCTGAAGTCTCCATGTGGAGTCGAAGACGAGGCATTCTTTTGAAAACCCTGAGATTTCTTTAGTCTGAGGTGACATAATAGCTTTATACTAAGCATCGATCACTTTGATCAGTGTATTAAGTGGTTAGCTGGTCTTATAACACATAGTCACTTCGTGTGCATCTGCCAGGAGTTTCTGTGGGACTGCTGTTTCAGAGAATGAGCTGATTTAGCTCTTTTCCCTAGAAGTAAAATCTCAGCAGCAGCAGCAGATGTGGCTGCTTAATGCAGCACACAGAGAACTGGACATTAAGATTAAATTTATGGATGACTGAACTATCACCCAAATTAATGACCTTGTTATAATGGTGCTTCTAGAATCTTAACTCAGCTTCTACAAAATTTGGTAAATGGTATCTGCCCCATGTGTCGTATTTGTCCTTCTGAACTGCAGCTCTTCAACTGACACTTGTACAGACATTACTAAAAGTTCCCTTCTTTTGTATCTTTTTGTTTTCTTTACAGGTGTGGGACTAGCTGCTGCAGTCCTTTCATTTTGGCTAAATATTTACTACATTGTAATTATTTCGTGGGCCATATACTACCTGTATAATTCCTTTACCACTGTAAGTGTGTGTGTTGGGTGGGGGGGTGGAATTGTTTGTTGAATGTAACCCAAAGTGATATATAGATAGCTGATTAATCGGTCTCACTGTAAAGGTGTGAGTTAACACAAAGTGCATAGAAATCAGTAGGATAAGCCATTTTGTACTGAAGGAAAACTCTTTTGTAAAAATCCCTTTTTAATTTCTTTTTCTCTGCAAGAATAGAAATAGAATAAAAAACTGTGAGGAAAACACTCCATTCCAAGAATGTCAGTGAAGAAACACAATAATCTGTTATTTTGCAGCCACAGGTTTCTCTTTCTTACCCATTTGTTGAAATTTCCTCACCATAATCTACAGAGCCACAGCTCTTTCACCTGTACCCTGTTGGGTTCACTTGCTGCCCTGTCTCTGTCCCGTGGTTGCAAGCATCCCTGCTTGCTTCACTGCTGACCTGCAAGTCATGCTCAGGCTTCAGGCTCCTGGTCATGGCAATGCTAACGAGAGTGCCAGGAGCCCCTTGCCTTTGAGCTTATGGGCCAGTCACTCCCCTGAGAATAATTCTAGTCTGTAAGTGATTTATTTCGTTTTTCTTCAATAACAGCCACACAAATGTTTTTTCTTTGGGAAATAATATCATTGCAATGTGCTTTAATAGTGGAGGAGTTTATTAAAGAAATCCCCATGGAATGGAAGGGCTGTGATTCGATTAGCTCTGAACTTCCATTAATTGTTGTTCTTTTCGCTTTGTTTTCTTTCTTTTTCACTTTATTTTTAGCTGCCTTTTTTTCCCCTCAAGGATGATTCATCAGCTGAGTAGGTCTTGTCTGATTGTGGGTTTTGGCCATCTGAGGAAGCATTCTTACATAAGTCTCAATAATTAATGCATTATTGTTCAATTGCTTTCTCTTCTACAAATTTTGTTCATGCTTGCTTGTTCTCAGCTTTAAAGACTTGCATTAGTTATTGTCTGGGAGTGTCATGATCATTTCTTTTTTTGTTACCCCCAGAGTTGATATTGATGTGAAAGGTCAGTTGTAGTCTGGAAGAGGTGCACTGGCCCATATTAGATGAATATTCACTGCTAATTCTCTTGAAGTCTCTTATCCTTGTATTTAAAACATGCAGCACCCTGATACAACCTTTTCTGTGAGAGGATTTTCCAAAACTGGCCACCAGAAGAACATCTAAGTTGCATCTAAATGCGATTCATTCTAATGGATATCATGTGGAAAGGGGTTCTGCTTCTCAGAACTTCTGAAAGATAACTTGATGTAATGGGCACACGTGGAAAATGCATGTAGAAAATAGAATATTTACGTTTTCTAATTGTCCCCTGACCTGAGGGGAAAATGCAAATCTTAGATTGATAACCATTGCACTTTTATTGCCTCTAGTGCAACAAGAGGTAACAGGACCTCCAGGAGGTCCTTTCTACTGCCCTTGTTTCTTGTAGCACACTCGACATACTGTCACGTGCTGAGAGGTATAGCAGACTCCAAAACATTTGGGCTGATATATTATAGAAAGGAAGAAATATTTTCACCTCTGATTCACACAACTGCTATGAAGTTAAATAACTTACGTGGCAGACATGCACCCCAGGGAGATCAGTGCATTGCAGAACTCGAAGTAAATTAGTTCTCCACTCAGCTATCATTTCTAGTAAAGAGAGAGATACCTGAGGTAATGCTTACTTAAGGAGTGTTTGACTTGTTAGGTTTCTCTCTCTCTCTTTCTTAAATAGAATCTTCCTTGGAAACACTGTGAGAACCCATGGAACACGGACCGCTGCTTCTCCAACTATACCTTAGCAAACACCACCAACATGACAAGTGCCGTGGTGGAATTCTGGGAGTAAGCTGATAATTTTTCTCTATATCACTCCTGTGTATATGCAAGGATCAGCTTGTTATCGTTCATATACTGTCTTCTGAATTAGTTGCCAAATACCCCATTCTGTTGGCTTATTCTAGGCGCAACATGCACCAAATGACTGATGGATTGGAAAAACCAGGGCAAATCCGATGGCCACTAGCAATTACCCTAGCAATTGCCTGGATTCTGGTGTATTTTTGTATCTGGAAGGGGGTAGGCTGGACCGGAAAGGTAAGATCAAAAAGTACTGTAAATACATTTCAATTAAAAATGCCCATTTTACTCAAATATTCTGAAAATTCTTGAGGTAAGAGGCACTGGGGATAGTTTTGTTGGAGTAGCTCTGTGGAGTATTTCATTTCTGTCTTTCTTGACTTGACACAGCAGTGTGATTTTGATCCACTGTGGGGGATGGTGTGTTCACTTACAGACTTCTTGGCTTTGCCAGGTATAAAATTGCCTACAAGTATGTCTGCTTGTTCCTGGGGTGAATGTTTTAGCTAGTTTGGATAGCAATAGAGTGGGGATGCAGTGTTTTGGCATCAGTGAGAAGCAGGCATGTATTGCACAGCTCTTGCTGGACTTAGATATGTAAGTAAAAGTCGAAGCCGTGTTGCGTACAAGAATTACTCCCTCCTTTCCTTATGCAAAGTGAGTTGTAAGTGGTTCTCACCATGGGCATGCTTGCACGCTGTGCTTCTTGGAGTCTGGCTGGTTTCTGAGTGGGAAATAGAATTTATTAATGAATTAAAAGAAATTACATTATTGACAGGCCTTTCTCTGGGAATGAAAGGGAAACAGCATCTGACACTGACGTGTAGCTCTCCATCTCCCCGATGGCAGGAAGAAGTGTTAAGGAAATGAAAAGCCAGAGCCATGAGGCCTGATGGCAACTGAAGGCTTGGGTTACAAGACCTCAGGCCTGGTGTAGAGGACTAGGGTTTTTTTACACAGAGAGAATGAATTGTTAATTTTGACAAGATAGTTGTAACTGTGACCCACTTCAATCTGCATGTTGAATATGGCCTAGTGGAGCTCAGACCAAACCATTTCATTTCTCCTGTCTGTGGAGAAATTGTCAAAAGAGGGCTGACTGCTTCTTCAGAGTCTGACTTCATGGTGGGTTTGTTTGTAAGACTTTTCAAAAGGCAAGAGAATAGGATCCTGTAAGGCAATTACATCATAACATAGGTGAGGAGAAAGTGTTAAAAATTCAAAAGCAGATGTCTGGAAGTAGGATAATACTCTAACAGATGTTGTTCTACAAGCAGGATGGAGTAGAACCTTGTACTTTAGGGAGAACCATTTGTTGAATACAAAAAAAGAAGAGCATGAGCCTCTCATGCAAAAATATCCTAGTGCACTGGATTCCACCTTCAGGAAAGTCAGCAGCCATCACCTTTCTGGTGGATGTGGTGGTCAGGGAACTCTGCAGTAGGCACTCCCCTTTCGTCATCAAGCATTTCCACTGATAAATGCTTCAATTTTTAGTCAGCCTCAGTTGCTGCTACAGTGTTTTTAGGGAGCAAATGTTTTCTGAAGTGTTAACAAGCACAGATAATTCTTCCTTCCACACTTACAATGTCTTGTTTCTTCACATCAGGTGGTATATTTCTCTGCTACTTATCCCTATGTTATGCTGCTTATCTTGTTCTTCCGTGGTGTAACACTGCCTGGAGCGAAGGAAGGCATTTTATTCTATATAACTCCCAACTTCAGTAAGCTCTCAGACTCTGAGGTAAATATTCAATCTTGTAAACAGAAGTTTCACTGCTAACTGTTCACCTTTCAGACATATGACCTGCTCCTCAAGTGCAGAAACAGATTTTTAAACAAATTGTTTCCTGCAATCAGGTTTGGCTGGATGCTGCCACACAGATTTTCTTCTCCTATGGTTTGGGTCTCGGTTCACTGATTGCCCTTGGAAGTTACAACCCTTTCCACAATAATGTTTACAGGTAAGCAGATGACTGCAAATATTACAACGGCACTTTCCTGTCTCAGCTGGAGCTGGATTCTGTCTTTCTGTGTGCTCTATCATTGAAATAAGATGTAGTCTCGGATCTGACTATTAAATGTTACATCTAACTAGGAGTGAGATGTATAACTGCACTTACAGTAGTGGGAGAGACAGTATGACTCATCCAGTATGAAGTTGAACCCAAACTGTGAAATCCTAAATCACAGAATCTTTTTGCAGGAAGAAAGGGTAATATAGTGATGAACACCATTGCTTTACCTACTGCTTAAAGCACCTTACCTTTATTGCAGGGACTCCATCATAGTGTGCTGCATAAACTCATGCACAAGCATGTTTGCTGGCTTTGTCATCTTCTCCATTGTTGGATTCATGGCTAATGTCACAAAGAGGCCTATTGCAGATGTTGCAGCATCAGGTATCCAATATATTTTTCTCTAAGTTGTTCAGGGGCATCAGTTGTTTTTTGTTTGTATGTTGTATCATGTAATTGCTGAAATTCCCTTCCTCAAAACATCCTCCAGCTCCCTTGCATCTCAGGAGCCCTTGCTGATTGTAAAAGGGAGAGCATTGTTTCAAACCTCTCAAGGTAGCACCAGCAAAACCATTTCATGTTGAGCAGGCTGTCTGTTTGCCTGCTTAGTGCTCCCAAACCTTTGGTGTGGAGCACGGTCAGCCAGCGACTCACCTTGGGCTGATGGGGTGAATACTAACGGTGCTGCTTACAAGGAATGCATTTACAAGAGGTGGCAGTACAGTTTGCTGCTTCAGTGCCTAGCTGTGACATCAGATTATGAGCCTCTTGTTACTGAAATTCTTAAAAGCAAACTGGAAGGAGGAATGATGGTCGCTATGTATTTGGAACCTGTATTGTCAAATTCAGTCAGGTTTTAAAATGCCTTTTATTGTTTCTTGGGGTTGCACCCTTTGAGGCAGATCCATTTCTCACCTGTTCAGACCTACAGCTATTAGTCAGTTTTATGGGGCCCTTTATGATGAAAGTCATTTTACTTGTCCATGGAAGAATTGAGCTATTTTTTGCAGATCCTTGTCTGTCTTCCAGATGAAAGCACTTAAAGCAGCAGAGCAGACGGTTGCCCTAGCCCAGCTGGTGCACCAGAGACTCATTTAGCACTTCTGGCCACAGGGAGGGATCTTATAACTGAAAGCTTGGTTGGAAGTCACTGGTGGACAAAATATGTCTTGATACACTAATAAACATATCCCATTGATGAAATTATGCCCTTACTCAGAAAAGCAGAGAATTTAAGCCCTAAAAATAATCATCAATAAAGTCCACATACAAAAAAAATGGCAAAAAATGCTCTGGGAAGTCGGTGGTGTGTGAAATAAGCTTCTTGGATTCATGTATTTGATACAGATGTAACTGTGTAAAGGCTACACCTGCAAACAAAACAATATTTTTATATCATATTAAGCTCCTAGGTATATTTTAAGGTACCTAAGATAACAGACTTTTCAAAGATGCACATGACCTCCCTTGGCCAGTAATTGCAAAGGATAATTGCATATTTGATCTTTTAATTAAGGCTTCTATTTCTCCTAGCAAGCTCAGAAACTGATGCTTTGTTTTAGCACCGTGAGGCATGTTGGTTTGCCATTTTTTATACAGCTCTAGCTGCATTTCGGTCGAATGTGTAACAGAGTAAAATTAAGAACATATTTATCTTAAGATTATTTTGCTTCTACTACTGCTATTTGGAAGGCATTCCAATCATATCTGCTACTGCTAGCAAGTAATTGTTTTAATATCTGCGCTGCGTTCACTTTGGCAATTCAGGTGTCTAATGCCCGTCCTTGCTTCACTGGTTTGAAAGCTATACAAGTTCAACCCATTGCCACAGACAGCCTGACATGAATGAACACTGAAAAACCAGGTACCCCCCTTAGGTGAGGCACACCAGTTTCATTTCTGTGACTACTTAGTTTGCTACAGGTTTCCCTCTTAACCTGCCATCAGCTGGTTTCCAGCTACGCTATGACAGCAAAAAGAGCTCCTTCTTTTTTAGTAAGAATTTATGTTCCCCTTCCAACACAATGTCCCCATCAACAGTTACTAGGAACACAAATGAAAAGGTTTGCCTCTTTGCAACTACATGCTTTATTAAAATGTGTATTTTAAGATAATTAATAGAATGGAATAGCAAATGGGAATGCTGTAAATGCTGGAAAATGTCTTCTCCATTTCTGAGCTGTCTTTGTTTCTCTTCTGAACTACTCGGTGCAAAGCAGATGATGGCAGCTATCAATAACTACTCAAGAGGGCGAGAAAGCTGATCAGTCCCTGGAGACGTAATCCTAGCCAAGGATAACATTCCCTGTCTTTGCTATACAAAGGTGTCCCGCAGGAGCAGCTTCTGAACTGCGTCTAGTATTTTCCTTGCTTGGTTGGTTGGGGTTTTTTGGGTTTTGGTTTGGTTTTTGTTTGTTTGTTTTGGTTGGTTCATTTTCAAAGCAAGATGCATGCACGGACTTCTCGGTCAGTGAGCAGTGATTAAGCTGAAATCCCTGGTCAGATACTGTGTCCATAGCTGAGTCATTCAGATAAACCGAAACCTAAGCATTGGCAGGAGCAAATAATCACAACACCCAATCAATCACATTGACATTTTCTCTCCTGTTTCTCCTACCAGGCCCTGGACTGGCATTTCTAGCTTATCCAGAAGCAGTGACCCAGCTACCGATTTCTCCTCTGTGGGCAATACTGTTCTTCTCCATGTTGCTTATGCTTGGAATTGACAGTCAGGTAAAAGTGGTGTAAATAATAATAATGAAGACAAATTTTCTGCAGCTGTACATGGTACAACCTGCACTGCCAGCTCTTAGTGGTGCAGAATGGTTCCTAGAATAATCAAATAATTGGAGGTACTAAGGAGAGGAAAGACTTAAGAGGTTCAAGGAGTCTGGGATGGTCAATAACTGATACCACAACACGTTTGCTTTTTCATGAACTGTTGGCAGCATATACAAAACATGCAGAAATTTTATTCTGCAGAGAAAAGGAACTTTCTTTGAAATAGTAACCATTCAATCACTATATTAAAAAATACCTTTGCAGTATTTGTCAGTGTAGGCGACACTAGGGCATGCTTTACAAGGTTTAGATGCTACAGATATTTCTGAAAGGTGACTTCAGAACTTACCACATTGAGCAAAAGGACACAGCATACATTTCATTTTACTCATACGAATGTCAGGAGAAAGTTCAGGAGGCAGTAGGCTCATTACTGAGGACATTCTGCATCTTAGAATGTCCTGAAATCACTTCCCAATGGTAAGGATCAAGTCTTCATTAGTTCAGGCCTTAGCTAAGAGTTATAGGTGGTATCTGACAACTGGAAATTAACGAAAAGGCACAACCTAGAGGTTTTGCAAATCCAAATAAGATATTCTCCAGAGGTACTGTCCAGATTAAATAATTAAATAGTGAAATAATTAAGTCATGCAATCATTAAAAAAAATTTCACTACAAAATGAATGCAAAAAACACACAGAACAAGAAAAAGCATTTTATATTCTAGAAAGGACTGTGCCCATCAAAAGCGTTCATTAATCAATAATAATTTTAATACAGATAATAACTATATTGTAAGCACTAAAGAGAGTACCCTGTCTTATTTAGCACAGCACACTTTGAGAACTTTGTCAGGGAAGTCCCTTGAGCCTGCCGAAATGTTTGTCCATTTGTATGTGACCAGTCACAGGCAGATGTGTTACTGTACTCACAGTCTGTTCCAGTTGTCAAACCAGCACCTCAGTGTCATAGCACAGTCCTCATAGAGCACGAAGGAACGTGAGAATTACCAGCCTCGTACTGTACCAGTCTTTCAGTTGAGAGAAAACCAGCATTTTCTGTAAATCCAAGCTGACTTCAGCCCGTGAACCAAAATACAAAAAGACCAAGAGGGCATTTTACACTGCAACACAAAGGGAAGCTGAAAATGTATGTTTTCTATTTCTTTGTTTTTCAGTAAGCTTCAGGCTTGACATTAAAACCTATTGCTCACTCTGGGGGGAAACTACCGTGAAATTAATTGGGTCAAAAATATTCTTGAAAGAATTTGTCTCTAGGCAACTAACAACTGAGGAAGGTAGTCTAATATTATTAAAAAGAATATATATCTACAGGCTGTCATGCTTTCTTAATTTTCTGTCTGTCAGTGAAACGTTTTATATGCTATAATTTATAGGAACTGTTGGTTAAATTCTGATTGCACTGCTGGAAATTAATAAAAATGCACATACCTTCTGGTTTTTATTATCCCAGCCATCATAATGACAACATCTATTTTGAATATATACATACAGTAAAAATCTGAAGTATGGCCATGCTTGGAAGACCACATCCTCAGCAAAAATCTTACCTTTGCATTGACTTCTCTGGGGATGCAAAAAAGTATTTGATTTATAACATATGAGAATCAATCTTGCATCCTTTAGCTTCTCTCTGAAGCACTGATCTGATTGCACTTTTTGTGTCTATTGGCTTTCACGTATGTAAGTAAATCACAGAAAGAAATGTAAGGTTTTAAAGGATCTAGGGGTCAAAGCCTTCAAGTGCAGGTGTGTTGTCTTCTGTCACAAAACAGAGCACTTCATCTTCATAAAGCACATGCTGTGGTTCATAGTTTGGAATTTTGAATGTTTTCCAGTTGAAAATCTTTTTGCACAAATCTTTTTAGACAGAAAGGAGTACATTCAGAAGCACTGCCTCCTCTGAAGTCAAGTGAATTTTCATTTATGATTTAATGGATGCAGCCTTAGGCCAGTGACGAGCAGTATTGAAAACTCCTCCCCTGAATGTAATCCTGCTGTTGCAGTGCATTGCACTGTATTTTATTTCTAACTTTACTTGCAGTTCTGCACCGTGGAAGGATTCATAACAGCTTTGGTGGATGAATTTCCGAAGTTACTGCGCAATCGAAGAGAAATCTTCATTGCTGTTGTATGCATTGTCTCCTACCTGATAGGACTGTCCAATATTACTCAGGTGTGTTCTCTAGAAGAATGTGATCTGGTTTATTTCCCTCTGCCCCCTTCCCCAACCAGCAACCACTGCAAACCATTGAAGTGACAGGGATCTATCATCAACACTGCCCAGAGACTTCAGGCAGCAGACATTAACTTGTAAGTGGAAAAAGCCTGCAGTCCATGGCTGCAGTTTGTCCTACTTTGTGGTTCAGATGACAAGAAAATGCACATCTCTGTGGTCTGTCTTACGGTCCAACAAGGGGTAGCTGGGGATGTTCTCCATCTTCCTGCGATCTACTAGATTGCAAACTATTTCAGGGAAATGATTGCCTTTATGAGCAAAAACGACTAAAGTGAAATCAAGCCAGTTAATTGAATTGTAGCAGTAATCTAATTTTTGTCAGTATTGACCTCACTTGTTATAAGGCTTTAACCTGTTAACTTTAATTAATTTACATTAATATCTCTGAAACCTATTCACCACTGTTAGGTTTTAGCTTGCAATTTAATCTGTCTTGAAATCTGAGTCCATGCTATATATTTTAACACTTCCTTCCTGTGTGTTTTAGGGTGGAATCTATGTGTTTAAGCTTTTTGACTACTACTCTGCCAGTGGAATGAGTCTCTTGTTCCTTGTATTCTTTGAGTGCATCTCAATATCCTGGTGCTACGGTAAACAATGTTTTTATTTTTTCCATAAGTTTTGCTCATCATAAGGATACTTCATCTACTGATTTGTTCTTTTGTGCATGCCAATGCTGAGGGTGGAACGGAAATTGGCCTTGTTTTATATGCATATAATTCCACTGAGGACTCAAACTGGGCTTGTGGAAGGTACTCCTGCCTCTTTAAAACACCCTGTGTTTAAGCCTGGCAGTCATTAGATGCTAAGCATTTCAGGAATGCTACATAGGTGACATCTCCATCTTTTTACCTGTCCTCCTTCCTTGGCAAGCCGGGATCTTCAGAGGCATTAGGTACTGCTGTTCTCAACATAATGACTGAGGTCTTTTTGACTTTGTAATGTTTCATTTCCAGAAACGACTCTGCTACTCTGGGATCTTGCAGTGAGAGCCAGGCTCCTGGGCCAGTTGTATCTTGTATAATTGCCCTAAAATATCCAGAAGTCTGGACTGACAGGCTCTGGGTTTAAAGATTAATGAATATATATCATATTCTTGCCAGAGTATTTGTGCATTTCACCTTAGTTCTGTGTTAGCTACTTCTGAGGACCTATTTCCATGATTACTAAGGCACTTCAGTTTATATTACAAAACTAATTCAGAGCTAGGTAACTGGAGCCTTTCTGCTTAAGAGGATGGAACAGCATTTCACAGGGGAGAGATACTGCATATGAATCCAGCAAATGTGAATGAAAGAAAAACACCAGCTAAATAATGAAGAAATCAAAGACAAATTTATAAATAATATGATAGACATGCCTTTTAGAAGCTGATGGCTTGCTGGTAGGTAGCAGCAGCAGCAGAAGGACGACTGATTTCATATGCAGTTCTGCATGTATACGGTGTGCGTATATCCACACTGGGAGGAGCTGGTTAATGCTAGGATGGATAATTTTTTTTATTATCTAATTAGTAAAATACCATTCTAAATCTCTCGTCCTAATAAGACTTGGAGTTTAAATTAACCAAGGACGATTTATTGCATCTGACCTTCAGATGTACAGAATTCCTCAGCCTTTGCATGGGAATAATTTACTAGTTGCTAATTAATTAATTATGATGTGGAAGAATGAGAATAAATGAATCCTGTTGCTTCTGAGTTTGCACATTTCTTTCCCACTCAGGTAGGTGAAAATGTTGGGGTCTGTACAGGGCTTCAAAATACACCTCATCATTTATAACAGTGTCTCTCAAAACCACTGAGCTTTGAATTGAATCCATTTTGTGGTATGTTTCTATACTGTTTCTTATTTCTATATTTAGGTGTTAATAGATTTTATGACAACATCCAGGAGATGGTGGGATACAGACCCTGCATCTGGTGGAAACTCTGCTGGTCATTTTTCACTCCTATCATTGTGGCAGTAAGAAACAAACTTTTATTATTTGATTCGAAGGATGTAAATGAGGTGGCCTATGTACTGCAGCATTGTCATTCCCACCGCCGGGGTTTCATCTTAACTCTGACTTCATTCCTTTTTTAAGGATTGGAGCAACTCCATTGAAGGCAATAGGCAAAAGCCAGTGTCATTAGAGGAAGCCTGTGCCCTAAGAAAAAAACCCTTGTATTAGTCCTCTAGAAATGGTAACTAGTTAAGAGTTTGATTGGCAGAGAGAGAAAATTTTGACCATTTCTTGTATTCTTACATGAAATATAGCAATCTCTCTAAAGTCTAAATTTCCCATACACTAAAAATGCCCACCTTTTGTGAACTGAATTCCTTCACAGGCACTACTCTGATAACAGCCTAGGATTGCAAACGGATGGGATCAGTGGAATACATTACCCAGCTACACTGCATTGCTGCCATGTTTTGTGGCAAACCTTTCAAGGATTTTGTGCACTGGAAACCACAGTACAATCTTTTCTTGATTCTAAGCTTTATCCAGTTAAACCCATACAGTACATTTGCCTGGACCTGGGAAATAAATGTAAATTTGCTACACATAATGTACTCAACCCAGATGCAATATAAAAAACTGTTTTGAAGTAGACACTACTGGGCATGACACAATACTCACTCACTGCTGCTTCTCTGGTAGTCCCATATAGGTAGCCATAGAAAAGCAAACAAAGAGCACTGAAGAGAGACACAGGAATGTGTTTGTATTGAGGGTTTCTTGATTCATCTCTACCCAGATGAAGGCAGCTTTCATTTTCTTGAAAACAAGTGTTCATGAAGGCATAAAAAATGGATTCTGTTTATTTTAGTGGTATAGTGGGAAGATGACCAACACTGTATGTAAAATTTACCAGATTGCTCCTGTCTTGTAAAGTCTTCAACAGAATTTTTTGTCCAGTGCAAGTTCGGAGGTGGTGATGATGTGCTAATAAACTCTGCCTCTCTGCAGCCTACTCTCTGGGAATGTGTGCTGCACAGGGCCTGGGCCTGGACCTGGGATCGAGTGGGGCTGGTTCAGCATAGCAGATTTACCTCATGCAGGCTGGTTTAGACTTTTGAAACCCACCAGGATAGGAGTCTCCCTTGGGAATTTAAAGGAAAAAATACCATGTTTGCAGGTCACCTGTTTGAAAACAACACAAAAGCAACCCACAGTGCTGCTGATCCATGGTACAGTATACATGTGTGTGCAGGTATTATTCCCCAGGACCCCATCTTTCCCAATAGCCCCCTTCCCTCTGATTTTGTGCAGGTTGTCTGAGGACTCTACTAGTACCAGTGGATTCCCTGTACCAGCATACCTGGATAATCTGAGATGCAGATTATGTATGTGAGAGTGCAATGTTAACCTGAAACATTAAGATTAATTTTGGTAAGAAGCTTCTTGGGCACCTACATCATCTCTTGTTATTAAAAAATCCAAAGTGATTTTTGAATTTCATCAGTTCTGTTATACAGACAAACCTGTAGCCACTTACTGAAGCACAGGTTCCATTCTGACTGCCCTCGTGTTCCACTATGAGTTTCTTCAGGGGCTCTGAAAAACAGCAAAGCCTCTGGGCCAGGCACTCTGAGATGCTGATATCAGAGAAGTCAGTGCAAATCCAGGCTTTAAAGAACGTTTCTTATTCAGAGCCTCTGCAAGTCTGACACTGGCCACTACAGTAGAGCTTTGCTGACACTATTATTGCAGTAAGAAAGTTAGTGGAAACAATCTTCACAATTCCAGAGTTACAGTTCCGTTATTTACACATTCCCACACTAGAGGTTAAGCTCACAGGGGATCAGTCAGTGCCATGGGCTGACACTTGCCTGTTTTCTGCAACCTCTCTCTGGAAGCCTGACCTGACCGGCAGCCATCACCAGGGACCAAAGGAACCCTTTTCTCTTTGCCTGGATGTAAAGGCAGGCTTGAGGTCCAAGTCAATCCAGAAAAACTCTTGACAGAACACTCTGGAAATCTCATCCAAATCTTTTCTGCTGTGTTTTGCAGGGAGTATTTATCTTCAGTGCTGTCCAAATGACTCCGCTCACGATGGGAAGTTACGTTTTCCCAAAATGGGGCCAAGGGGTTGGCTGGTTCATGGCTTTGTCTTCTATGGTGCTGATACCAGGCTATATGGCATATATGTTTCTAACCCTGAAAGGCTCCTTGAAACAGGTAAGTCTGTCTTTTACCTGGCTGCATGATTTCATCTTGTGAGACCTGTGAACACTGGGAGAGGATGGCTGGGCAGTTATTTTCTACTCTTGTGTTTCCTGTGGCCTCGCTTGCTTAGCCCACTTATTTTGCATCAAGGTGAACAACAGGAAAACAAGTACTGAGCAGACAAAAGACAAGACAGTGTCTGTGCCATCTGTTGTTCAACATAATTCCCTGCATTAGATGTGGTCCTTATCTCAGGGCTCTGACAATTCCAGACACTTTGCGTTCCAGTTCCTTACACCTAAAAACAAAGTAGCAGTTTATAAAATATGTAAATTTGTCCTTATTAACACAAGACATACTGTCATGTATCAAGGCAGGTGATGCTCTAGGGAGTTGGAATCAAACTCTTAGGACTAAAGCCACATAACCTTGGTTTCCATGGGTGTGCTCACAGTGACCCTGTTTAGCATCTCCCTGCAATGAGCTCCTGTTCTGCACTATACCTGTTCTGAGTTACAACTGCTGCCTTGTGTTGCTGCAGCTGAGCGAAAGTACATGTAAAATCTTGGGACCATATTTTATGATTATGCTTCACTTCCCTTTAGTCTTTATCTAAAAGATTTCTGTGACCAGTTACTTCATGAAGAACATTAGAGGCCCTTTTCTCATTGCAATGTTCTCTTAGCCTCTCCCTGACTCCTTATTCCATTTGTTAAAAGGAGACAACACTTCCCACATGAGAGAGGTGTTGTGGGGCTTAAATCCATTTTAAGGTCTTCAGAGCAACCCTGCTAAAGTGTGAGATGCTAATAAGGTTATTGACCAGTACGCTGTTTAGTAAACATGTACAATTGCCATACTTCACTGGTTTTAGTCTGGGTGCATCCTCAGGTTTCCCTCTCCAGCCAATAATCCCATTCTGTGCATAACAGACACTTCTTGAGCCCGAGTATTGAAACAGCATCTCTGTCCTCTGTGAGTGTGGGAACCAAAGATTGTCAAAATTAATTTGTCAGAGTTTCTGGAGTATTCTAAAATCAGCTGCCAGAGCCATCTTTGCAAAGGGAGAGATGATCTTAAGCAGAATTGACGAGTAATGCCTCGTGAATTGCTCAGATCTTGATCCAAATATTTGTCTTCAGCAATTTTTGAAAGACTCGGTGATGATCCAGAGAAGTCTACAAAATAATTTCTAGGTTGTTTCCCCCAGCTTGTCCTCAGCTCCTACATTTTGAGTATCTTTCCCTAGGTCTTATGGAAACATTTATGTTCAAACGGAGAACCATTGCTCTGAAATACAGCTGCTTCTTGGGCAGAGTTGTATAAGACCACAGTAAAAGCTCCTCATCTCAGTCTTGCTGTGGATTAAGGTCTCATTTTTGAAAGCATTGACAAATGAGCATTAGATAGTAGGAGGGGTCGACACCACTCACAGGCTTTGACGATCAAACTGGGTTCTCTTTCTCAAGCTGAATGTGAGCTGGGCAGAAAAGCTTCATTAATGGAGAACAAAAAGGACTAAGAAAGACTGAATAGAAATAAAACAATCTTAAATACAAATCTATTTTACTCATTGAATGCTTGGAGGTGGTAACTCCCAGCAGCTGCAGCTGGGACTCTGAGTGACTCTGATGTCTGAGATCCAGCTTTGACACCTGCTGCCCACTGTGAACTTGCAGGCTCTACACTTGGCCCACGGGCTTGCATCAGCATCTCTCCTCACCTGCCCCACACCGCAGTCCCCCCTCTTTCCTTTTCCCTAGCCACAATCAGCCTTAATGCCTTCTGGCATCAACGATTTTGCATGTGGCCTTTCAACTCCTACTCATGTTCAGAACACAGCTAAAACTGGTTTTAGTATCCATGACTTACTGCCTTTTTGGTCCCTAGGGAGATAGACTGAATTTTTAGTTTTAGCTCTAATGCCTATACAGAAGTGTTTAGGATTGTCTTTTTTTTTTTTAAAAAAAAAAGGTAAGCTTAGAAACAGTTTTTTGCCTGCCTCACGTTTATTGTTGTCCTTTAAACAGCGCATCCAAGTAATGATTCAGCCAAGTGAAGACATCACTCATCCTGAAAACGGGCCAGACCAAGCCCAACAGAGCAACTCTGCAAACAAAGAAGCCTACATCTAAAGTTCTGTATTGTAAAAGTACCAATACTACTCCAGAAAAACAAAAAATATGGTTGAATATGACCACAAATTTATGTCTGAGAATATAATTACCTACCTCTAGTGGCAAAAAAAAAAAAAGAAAAAAAAAAAGAAAAAAAGAAAAAGGTCATCTCCACTCTAAGGGAATCGCCATGGGTATGATCCAACCACTGCGCGAGCTCAGATGGTGACAGTGTTTTGTGTTCTCTGGCAATCCACAGACTGTTAATGTTTTTATCCTTTCACAATTATAGTTGCATATCTTGGAATTTGTAAATTGATGTGCCAAGACCTTTTTAATCTACCTTTTAGCACGACTATTTGAAGTTTTGTGCTGCTGATTTTTAGTAGTTTATCGATATTTCTTACCACTGAATCCCAAGACTGTTATTTCTGACTTTGCAGGAGTAAAATTAAGTTTGGAATTGTTTTGTACAAAAGAATGAAGTATTTTGTAAAGAAGCGATTTCCAGTGAAAAGGTCTGCCCTTATAATTTGCTCCAGTCAAGGCCATTTGAGGGGGAAGAGACTTCCTTCAATTAATAGCAGTCACAGCCTTCATAAACATTCCTAGTGCAAATTCACTTCTGTGGCCGCTTGTGGCAATACAGCATGGGGTGGCTGTACTCACTCTCTGTACTCTGCCTTTCAGGATAATTTTCAAACAAGATAATAGATTCCTTTAAAAATATATATACTATTTCTTATAAAAAGAAAATCTCTTTGTGAATCAATACGACAGGAATCACAGATGTACGAGGCAAATATTTGACTTCTAACTTCTGTAGCAAACTGAGCAGTAATATCCAAGAGCTCTTAAAGATTCCCAGGAGTAAAAGAAATACAAAGGCTTTGCAATTCAAGCTCAGAGTACTCGAGCTTTTATTATGCGGTTATAATTCTATTCTATTCTATTCTATTCTATTCTATTCTATTCTATTCTATTCTATTCTATTCTATTCTATTCTTCTCTGTTCTCTTCCCTTCCATTCCATTTACTCTGCTCTGCTCTGCTCCACTCTGCTCTGCTCTATTCTTGCATTGCCACCAAAATAGAAACCAAAACAATGGCTTAAAGATTGAAGCTTATCCTTGCAGTTCTAATTTAGGGTTTAATTCACAACTGTTCTTTTTAATCTGTTAAAGAACTTCAACAGTTTCTGAGAAGCAAATCACAAAATACGGATTGTTAGCATTTGGAAACAGTTTTATTTTTATTTACATTTTGTTTGTGGTGATGAAGGCATGAGGGAAAACTATTTCAATAACAGAAAATCTCTGCTCTGGGCTCAGTCTGCATTTGCCACATAGCCAGAAAGCCCGTTCAGCTGGCGGAAGCTCTTCCTTATGTGGGGAATGCAGTGGTTAGCCCTGTATGGCATTTCTCGTTTGGCAGCTATCTGACAGACACAGAGGATTATGGAAAATGCAGTAGTTGTTTGATTGTAAATGACTGTGACAGAACTGTGCAATGAAACATGCTTTTCAGCAACTTTTTGTGCAACGTACAATGTTAGATAGCACAATTTATGTAGAACTACTACGTGAAAAACATGTTAACTGTGAATGTTGGGTTTTTCGTTGTTTTTGTCTGAAGGTGACAAACATGTTCTTGCAATAAGGTATTATTCTCAGAATGTCAAGCACATTATTGTAGAAATAATATATATATATAATACACATGTATTTCAAACTACATCCTAAAATCTCAGAGTATGTTTGGTAGATTCTAAACTGTTTCATACATAGATCAATTGTAAAATATTATGGGATCTAAGCTACATCCTAAATGGCTATAACTGAAATGCAAAAGTCCTTTAAGTCTTTGGGATTTAGAGGAAAACCGTACATCTTACACAAACATTACACATGACACATACACATTATAATTGTGAATTTCATTAGACTAAGGATAAAAATTCCAACTTTCTCTTTATTGTTTAATGTAATCAAGTCCCATGTTGTTCTAAGAAAAATGCAGTATTTAATGTTTGATTGTAAACACTTATGACATGTTTGACAGCCCTGCTCTTTAGCAAAAAGCTGTACAAACGTATCATATAGCACAAAATAGTGTTGTAGAACTACTGTGTGTAAACTGTGAATAGCTGTATCTTTTTTGTAGTATTTGCCCTAAAAAAAAAGATTATTGTATGATCATATATGCTTTTTGCAATAAGGAAATATCTGAACACCAAGCAAATCTATCTCTATATAAAAAATATATATGTAATATATACATATTCAAAAATATATACAGAGGCTGTTTAAAAGAGTACAGTATTATT
The DNA here is from genome assembly GCA_013398125.1 of Aegotheles bennettii. NCBI lineage: Eukaryota > Metazoa > Chordata > Aves > Caprimulgiformes > Aegothelidae > Aegotheles > Aegotheles bennettii. The sequence continues at coordinate 68,144 of VZRW01007348.1, forward strand.
TAGTAAATTGCAACCTGTTCTATGGACCAAATGTAAAATATTTATAAATTAAGATGCATTTTAAATGTCTATAAATGGTGTCATAATTAAAGCACGATTGTTATGTAAGTTTCCAAGAGTTTAGAGGAAAAAGAATAAAGGTTATATTATACATGAAATTCAGAACTTTGCAGTCTTTCATTGGACAAAACCATGTGTTATTTTCTGTGAAGAATATTCTGTTTCATACATTTATGTATATTAAAAATATATCCTTTAAATATCAAAATGCTGTATCACACTCGTGATGTGTATAATTAATTCACACTGCTATTTCTAGCATTTAGCTGCTTTGCGCATCCGTTATACAGGAAGCTGACAAGGTGGCAGCTAATGGCCCTGCCTGGCATCCTGCTGCTTTCGTATTCCTGTAGAAAGGTGGCAGCCCGGGGCCTCTGAGCAGCCCTAGGAAAAAGCCTGGAATTGACTGTAAACATTCCTCAGGTTTCTGCTGCTGCTCTGGGCTGGGAGCTGCAGCACCCGAAGTCACTGATTTTGAAGCCGTTCCTGAGGAGGGCACTGTGCCCGGCTGGAGCCAATGGGGTGGAGAAACAGGGGCCTTGTGCTCAACAGCCAGGTGACACATTTGTGCAGAAAAGTGGTGGTTCTCTGTCCCAGCTGCCATTAACGTGTGTGAAGATGTCAGTGAGATGCAGAGCAGCCTGCCCAACAGCTGCCACTGCGCAGTGCTGCTGAGGAGCTCTGCGTTCACTTACCTAACCATGAAACTGGAGCAGGACATCATGCTGGGAATGAGCCTAAGCAATTTAGAGAACATGATTAGAATTGGAAATGCTCCTGGTAGAAGCATCTAAAATCATAGACTTCACATTCAAAATGCTGACCTTAGAGAGGCTCACTCAGGTGTACCAGGAGAGGGCAGATCCTGCTTCTGCTTGTGAAAAGGGCTGGGAAGGAAGGGCAGGAGCATGGAGGGACCAGAAATTGTCCTGGAAATGGGGGAGGGAGCAACTTCAATGCTTTTGAAATACAGAGGGAAATTTAAACTGTCTTTAATGTTTAGTTCAGGGGCATTATGTATTTTATTTGCGGGCTGCTGCTTTCACAAGATAACATAAGAAAAAGGGTGGGAGTTGCATCTGGGAGATGCGGCCACGTTGTCCAGTGCTGGGTGGCAGCTGGCAGTGCAAGGAACAGGGGATGGCTGAGGAAAAGGAACCTACTTGAAAGACATAGTCTTAGTGCTGTGATATTTTCATGTTCTCCTGGAGGAATTTTAATCTTGCTATGCTGCAGAAATTCCGACAGCAATTCAACAAGAAAAATGCAAATAAGGTCACTTCTTCCCTACAGGACTGCAAGATGCCCTGAGAGAAATCCATGTCCTTGCTCGTCAGGAGTATTAGTTCAGCTACATGTGCTTCTATTCTAAAATAACACTATGTTGCTTTTGAGGGGTTTTTTTGTTTGTTTTAAGCCTGATTATTTCTGTTTTGTTCTGCTCAGATCACAACAGCATTACAATTAACTAATAAAATTGCTCAGATCCCACTGTTGGCTGGTTCTTGGGGGGCTGGTTCATAACCCAAAGGCATGGCCATACATTCAGGT
>VZRW01007348.1:73566-159135 GCA_013398125.1 Aegotheles bennettii
GGGGGGGGGATTGAGGCATAAAAAAAGACATAGATTTGAATGACTGTGATTAAACAGTAAAATGCAAGCTTAGAAGCAGGCAGTATAATAAAAAAAGTCTAGAGAACATTAAGGTACCAACTACTGGCTTTTGCAGTTGGAGAATTGTGTACTTTACTGTTTTATCATCCAACTGTCAGCATGAAACTGTGTGTGTGTGGTGCTTTTAAGTTTCTCACTTTCACAAAAAGCTTCCACAAATATGCTCAGAAAAGTTTTTTTCTTGGTTCTTTACACACTAGGTATAACCTAACATCCAATATTTCATGACATGTTATGTTTTTGGCTCATCCTTTCCCTTTGTAAGTCTCAGGCTTCTCCAGGGGTTTCTGACAGGTTTACTTTGCATTTCCACATTCTGCCTTGATTTTATCTTCGGAAACTAAGTTGCCCAAGATTATGAAACTAGGACCACTGGATGGGCATTATTTCTATTTGCTGCTAGCTTTTGGGGAAATATTTAATTTAAAGCTTTCTGAGATAAATCAGTGCTAAAGGAAGACCCTCATTAGCAGCTTACAGTAACATCAAAATGCAAATTGAAAGAACATCACACCGATGTCAGGTGTTACCCCTTTGGAAAGACCCCACCACACCCCCCTGTGTCCTGCCCCATCCTGCTGTTTTATTGGCTTTGTTTTTACCCTGGTTGCTGGCATCATTTCTATAAAAGCCATTTTTTCTGTTACAGCCCTGTGTGCTGTCACATGCAGATTTCTCCCAGCGAAGCAGCCTCGGGAGCAAGTTGAGCTCTTTGCCGTGCTGGAGGCGTTGCAGTGGGGTCGCTGGGGGGCTGCAGGGACCCTTCCTCGGGCACGTGTGCCCGCAGCCAGCTCCCAGGGCCCTGGCATCAGCACAGGGGGGAGCAGACTGCAGCCCACGGTACATTAACCAGGAAAGTTTGGAAATGTAAAACTCAATGGGCTGTCAGAACAATGTTCCTCCAATGCTCTGCACAGACCAATGTTTTGTCAGTGTGAGTACAAATGCCAGAAAAGGCTAAGGCTTCAAACAAGCCATGTACGGCTGTTTAGTGACTGATGTAAGTAATGGGAGACAAGAAGAAAATCCATTTTCCTTAAAAATCCCTAATAAGTGCATGTGCTGGCAAGCTGGGGGGGTGGCAGCCCACAGTTCACCTCTGAGGGCCAGCTCGTCCCTTCAGTGCCGGGAGGTTGATGGTCTGAGCTCAGGTCCAGTGCACGATGGTCACCATTCAAACTGCCCTCGCTCAGACCCGTTGGGCAGACACTGCCCTCATGGGCCCTGGCAACATGCTCATGCATTTTAAAGGGAAATAAATTGCAATTTGTGCAATTCTATTAAAGCTCAATTAGTCTCCATAGCTAACCTTCCCAACCATTTCTGGTGTCCAAGGCAGTCGTCCATATCTGCTCAATGCAGTTTATCACTATTTCTTGCTGTTACTGGAGCAGCCCCAAGGGTCTTGCCTAGGCCAAAAGTTCATTATTTTGAATACTGTAGAAACACAAGGCCAGGAGCTGTATTTTTTGTGTTACCACAGCTTTCCGGGTAGGGCAAAATGTTCTCTCACCAATCTCTATTTATCTCTTCGTTGTTGCTATGAATAACAAATCCAAGTCCTAAGCACGGCGGTGACCAGTGGTTCCCCATGGCAGTGTGACAGCCTGCTCTGTGGGAGGAGAGGTTCAGGTGACATTTTAATTGCAGGAGCCTGTGCTGCAAGTTGCTCCTTACGAGCTTCTAGTGATTCCTCCTGTGCCTGGATGAGGTGTGTTAATGTACAGCATCCCAAACCAGGCTCAGTAACCCCGTTACGCTGGGTGTAACTCAGTGGACCTGGCCCACAGCTGTAATGCCAATCAGATGTGAATCCACCTCTCCATCAACAGGTCTTCTACAGCATCGTGGAGCATTCAGCAATCTGCTCGTAACAGCCAAGGCAGCCCCTTCTGACCCAGTGCAGCTGCCCTTTCCCAGCTTGAGATGTGCTGGTGGACTGCCCAAGCAATGTGACAATAAACCTGACCTGAACTTTTTAAAGTATCCTGTCTTACTTTGATTAAGGCACACAGGGGGCACTGGGTTGAGCAGCTCAGCTGGCAAATCAAAGACTGCAAAGCTCCAACTGTGCAGCACGCAGCTGCAGACAAGCTCCTGAGCAGCAACTCCGCGCCCTGCCCAGTTATTTGATGACTGCTCGTCTGCCTGCAGGCTTCCATGCTGCCTTGGGTTCCATGGCAGGCCCATCAGACAGTGTGACTCCCCCAGCAGACGCCCAGCACTGCTGGTTTGCCACGCACGGGATGGGGACTCCAGAGGGGGCAGCCACAAGTGACACCACTGTGCAGGAGCAGTGGCCCTCTCGGTGCGACTGCTTCGAGACAAAGCTGCTTCAGGGCCAGGAGACAGCCCAGAACTAAACAACATCAAGTGAAAGCTCACTTCTGACAAGCCCAGTATGTGCATGGCTACACAACACCAGAGGTGCTAGCCCTTCATTGCGCTGGTGGGGGATGGACAGAAGTAAACAGCACATTGTTTCTCTCTAGCTGGGTCTTCCCTGGAGGATTGGTTTGCATTTCTGTAGCACAAGATGTAGTTTGGGAGTCAGAGCTCCTCCATTGCTTTTCTCTCTGTGTGTCAGTGCCAGATTTGCCATTCTGCTTCATTTATTCATTTATTTATTTTAAAGTAGTGCTTGGCCATGCTCTTTATCAACAAGAGTGGGGAACAAAATTCAGCTGGTATAAACTTCCATATGAAGCTACCAGTGAAACCACATGAAACATGGGACTTTAGATTTGTATTAGTTAAGACACACAGAAGAAATCCTTGAAAGAACAGGCAGTGTAGAAAGGCAGGCATCACATAATACATCTCCAAACCTCAGTTATACTTCCAAACATCTGTGAACCTCTAGAGAGGTGTAAGATTCAAGTGTAAAATGCCTGCAAGAAAACAGCTCAACTCAAAAAGGTTATTGAGTCACAAAACTGATCATAACTGGATGAACAATTTCAAAAGGACACAGAAACCTTGCAGACACTGAAGCAAAGTACTCAGCAGCCTTTAAAAATAACATGGGACTGATAAAAGGATACGATATTTAAACAGCAGCTACCTATAGGGAGCTTTTAATGGGAATACTCTCTGTGCAGTTCAGAACCTGAAAACATTAAAAATTTTAAGGTAAAGGTTTCTTATTTATCTGCAATTTAGAGGCATCAAGCTCGCTTCAGATGAGTAACTTGATCCTAAAAGAGTAAAGCTGGAAAACATGGCACTTCCCACAAGGACTAACTCACCCTGTCCAATAGTACCTCAGGTATTTCTGATGTGCAGAACTATCACCTCTGGCAGATGTTAACAGCACATTAAAAGGCAAAGAAACAAGAAGCTGTGTTAAAAATCCAGCCGCCCTTCCCAGGAAAAGTGCATGCAATGTTAACCTGATGGTTTTCATCTAGAGCTAAAAATAATGGAGCTGAACTTTGAACGCCTGTTTCCTTCACATCTTCCTTTTTGCCTCAGTGCCCTCAGGAACTGCTTCCAAGCAAAAGGTCTGGGGGGCTATGGATAAGAAACTCAAGTATCAAACATCACAAGCAGATAAATCTGTCCTGGTGGGCACATATCCTCTAGTGTGTTGTCATTAACAAATAGGTCTTGTCAGAAATAGCTGTGGATGAGTCATGGTGATTTTTAACCTGTATGGACCTACTGAACTTATGATAATGTTATGAGCTCATGAGTCTTTAAGAGTAAGAAGCATTTACTACTTGTGTAGCTAATGATACAGAATTACAGCACATGCTCCTATCTCCTAAGGACTGATGTTCACCTGAGAAACTCAACACACCAGGGGTTTTTCTGGACTTTAAAATATAGTGCAAGAGGGGGAAAAATTTCTTGTTCATATTGTTGGCCATACTTATCTCTTAGTTCTAAAACCTGCTATCACTAGAACTGAAAACAACTTGATGATCAAGATCAACTTCCAAGTAACCATCCTCACTGTACTGAGCTGAGGAGCAGTGTTCACATACACTGCTGCTTCCTGTGCCTTGAAAATCTCACAGTGCAAATACTGGCAAAGCAATCAATGCATTCTTGGCTCTTGGCAACAAGTGTTGTGGTCTTGTTTGACTTCTTTATGTATCTGCATGCCAGAGGTCTGGTAAGGAGGCTGGAAAACCCCATTCAGTTCAGCTATTGAGTGTCCCATCATAGTTGTCAATAGCCTTCATTTGCCACAGAAGGATGCAAAGTAGCAACACCAAAGACATAGGGACAAGTGCTGCTGCATTTATGTGATGAGGTTCTCAGCACCTGTCCTACTATAGGTGCAAGTGTTTCTGTCTGGCCTTTGAAAAGAGAACAAAGGAGTGATCAGTGTTGCTTCTCCCAAGGCTGAATAGATCCGCCAGGCACCTCGATGCAAACCGTAACTGTGCAAGAGCTAAGAATGGCAGCATTTATGATTAAAAATGAAGGCCAGTTTGATACAGAAGAATGGGTATTAGATCACTTTGTACTTCTTACTAATTATTACATCATGAATGGATGATTTTATTTTTAAAGAAATCAAAACATCAAAGATTTTCTTATGCAAGTATTTCCTAACACTTTAAAAATTACTTAGAATTAAAATATTGTCAATAAATTATTGTAGATGACATACTTTTTTTCAGATGTATTTGTAGTTATAAAAAACCACAAATTTTCTTTTATCTTGAAAAACCAGAGTAAAACTTGCTCTTGAGCCACATGAACTCATTGCACAGTGAAACATGACTTCAGGTACAAAGGAACCCCCTGAGTGCCTGTGAGACAGCTCTGCTACCTGTTTCCCTTTGGTGAGCAGTGTGTGGGGCGAAAAGTGATGCTCTGAGTTGACTGCAGGTGCTAATGTGAAACCACTTTTCCTTCAATAAAATCCAACTCTCGAGGCCTTTTTTTTTTGTAATGTTTTGAGAAGCTGCTAATGCTTTGCAACAACCTCTGCGATGCACAGTGTGAACCACTCAGACATCAGACCTAGTGCTGGATGGTTTTAGCTACAGCTCTTAAAAGAAATTAAAACCCATCACCAACCAACGACTCTGCTCTTGTCACAGCCTCGGTGGCTGTGATGGGCACAGCCGTTCCCTGCAGTGAGCAGACAACCGTGGGAACCAGCAGGAGCTGGCAGGACGTTGTCCTCCCATGCTCCTGTCACAAGCTGTGCTGGAGCACTCGGCTCTGCCCCATCACCCAGCAAAAGTCAGTGGTGTTTGGGAGTGCTGAGTACCCACAGTGAGCTTGGCAACGCCAACTGCAAGGGGGTTTTTGTCTCTGTCAGACTGTGAATGTGTGCTGGGGACCAACCCGGCCTGGCAGCCTTCAGATGGATAGAGTGGTGGGATTTTCCTCTCCGCTTAGAAAGGAGGAGCATTATGAATTTGTTAATTAAAAAGTGTATTCTTAATTTCAAGCACTATCTAACAGAGCACAGTGTCCCTCCAGGGACACAAAATATCTCTGTGGTGTTCAGAGAAAAGAGCCTGGATGAAAAACACAGTTACAGAGCAGAGAGGAAAGGGCAGGGCTCAGTGCAGAAGTCTGCAGCAACATGGAGTCTCCTTGGCTGGAGACATTCAAACCCCGCCTGGATGCGTTCCTGTGTGATGGACTCTAGGTGACCCTGCTCTGGCAGGGGGGTTGGACTGCGTGAGCTTTCGAGGTCCCTTCCAACCCCTAGGATTCTGGGATTCCGTGATTCTGGGATTTCTCTTGACAAAGCTGACACCTGGAAATGTTCACCTGTGCTGAACAGAGCTGCTGAGGGTAGAGCAAGGAGCAGCAACTCTAATGGGCCTTCATCCAATAATTCAGGGCAAGAGTTTTTTCTCTGCTAAATGGCAAAGATCTGTTGTGTGGGCAGGTGCTGACAGTTACACACAAACACAGGAGCATCCGCTCTTAAAAAGCCACTTGAAAAACAAGAAAGCAATGGAGTAGGAGGAAAATCTGTTCAAGGATTCTCCTCTCTAGCAACAACACTGAGGAAATGTTACTCATTCATATAAACAATCTTGTACCTAGAGATCATAAGCAAGCAATACTGTGTCCTGGGTTTCTTTTGGTTGAATTGTGTCTAATTAAAGATTGCTTTGAGTTTTTTTCCTTGGTCCATCTTTCCTCTAAATTTTGAAAGAAACAGTTCTGCTTCCATTTGGCCTCAGTTCACACTGAAAGTAGTGTTGGTGATTCTCCCCCTCTACTCTGCTCCCCCCCCCTGCAGTGCTGGGTCCAGGGCTGGAGTCCCAAACATCAGAAGGACACGGAGCTGGTGGAGCGAGTCCAGAGGAGGCCACGGGGATGCTCAGAGGGCTGGAGCAGTTCTTGTCTGGGGACAGGCTGAGAGAGTTGGGGGTGTTCAGCCTGGAGAGGAGAAGGCTCTGGGGAGACCTTAAAGCACCTTCCAGTGCCTGAAGGGGCTCCAGGAAAGCTGGAAAGGGACTTGTGACAAGGGCGTGGGGGAACAGGTTCAAACTGAAAGAAGGAAGATTTAGATTGGGTCTGAGGAAGAAATTCTTTGCAGTGAAGGTGGTGAGACCCTGGCCCAGGGTACCCAGAGAAGCTGTGGCTGTCCCCGTGGCAGGGGGTTGGAACTAGATGATCTTTAAGGTCCCTTCCAACCCAAACTGTTCTATGATTCTATGATTGACTGCAGCCTTCAAGTCCCTTCCTCAAGTCCTTCAGGTCTGGGCATACGACAGGGTAGTGTTTGTGCTCAAACACACAGGCAGCAGCCAAGAGTTTGCTTGAGATCTCTGGGCCGTTTCCTTGTTGGAATCAACCTGTGCATGTACCCATTTTGATCAATAATGGTGAGACCATACATGTGGTAGCATTCAGCCTGGTGGCAAGGAGGTCATTTGGACAAGAACTTTTTGCTATTTGAAAAAGAGCACAAAAGTGGCACAACGTGCTGCAAGGTACCAGTCTGTACTGGCTGTTGTCTCAGGCAAGGGAGTGCAGCTTTTTGATAGTGCTTGACTAAGATGTTTATGATTATTTCAAGGCAGGCATCCTTAGAAGTTAGGAATTCCTGGTTAGGAAAACTGTACTGTTTTGTGCATCTCGTTCAGTGTGAACAACCCTAAAACATGTGTACAGATGCAATGTGCCTATGAGGAATGTGTGCATGCAAGCTGTGTATGGAGACAAAGCCTCTCCTAGACCTGATTTAAAAGGAATTTGTGAAAATGCACTGGCAGTTTTGCCCATGCAAATTGTAGTTATCTTCATCAGCAGGAACAGAGCTTAGGAACTGGGGTTTTGGGTAGTTAGCTGTGCTAGTAATAGGCCATAAGTTTTGTACAGTGTTTGCAAGATGTCAGAGCTGCAGCCTGGCAGGGCTGCTCTGTCTGAACCTCTCTGCACCTGCCCGCAGCTTTGTTTCACTTGGTTTAGCTGTGACAGCAGTTTCTCTGAATGACCAGTTATCTATGGGTTATCTGTTTTACTTTTGTTATCTTTGTATGCTATAACCATAGTTTTATACAGACAGCAGAAATAAGCAGCAATTCTATGTAAAATGGGATTTTAATGACTGTTATGTAAGGATATAGCATAGAGAAATATAGGCTTGATACAACAGCAGAGGCTTTGAGAGCTGGAGATGTAGGACAAGGTGTGCAGGAATACAGACGTGGAATGGTAAGATTTGGGGCACAAGAGACCCCCGAGGCTATAAACAGCTCATCAATGGTGAGTTAAAGAAATGTAGGCTTAGAGATGGACAAAACCAGTTTTAAGGGAAACAGAAAACAAAGAAATACCATTTAAAATATGTCAAAGACACCACATGTAGCAAATTCAGATGTAATGTGGAGCTGTAGATCAGTGAAGAAAGAAAACAGAAATGTAAAAGTGTGTCAGCAGACATATAAAAAATGACCACAAATTAATCCCAGAACAAAGAAGAAATCATCAAGATCAACTGCAGCTAGACTACCAATGAGTCTTGAATTAGATCGTGAAGATTTCAATTATACTAACAGCATATATATACAGTTTGTGTCCTAGTTGCCCATAAACAAGATTTACAGTGCAACTGTTCCACCAATTCCCTCTCACCACTGCAATATTGCAAACGAAGGCTGGTACTTCACAGGCACTGACTTCCCTGAAGACCACGTTATGCTTTGTGACTCCCTTCTCACTCCACACTAGGGAATGGTCACCACAACAAGTCACTGCCTGAAGGACACAGATGAAAAATTCCTTTCCTGAAACTGGAATGAGGAGACAAAGGACCTAGATACTCCTTTCCGTGCTCACTCTTCCTAATGAAATATGAAGGCTGCCTGGATTTTATCAATTCAAAATGTATTATGGGTCCCAATAGGATTAAAGTTCAGAATTAATTTTGGGGGTTGAGGAGTAGGAATTTAAGGAAAGTGTAGAACTTTTCACATCACAGTCCTCTCCAGGTGCTGAGCCAATCCATTTCCCACAAAGTCTGTTAAACTAGCCCCTGCAACATCATAATTTACTTCATTAATCTGTCTTAGAGTCATCTTGTTTTGCCTACCAATCAAGCTAATAACCACGTCATATGAGCTTTGCAGCTGGGACAAATTTGTGGTCTTGGGAACCAGCTGGAGTTGAAAACCAAACATTACAAAAGGTTCCTCAGACTATATGCCTCCATCAATTTTGTCCTGGAGTTTAAAAAAATCTAAAGGGTCAAGAATTTCCATTTCCTCATAATTTCTCTCAGCTTGCTACAGATGGTTACTATATGCAGCTGCATTCATCTCATGCTCTTGAGGGGAACAGAGAATTGTGCTTCAGCCACCAGATACTTTCTGGAATCCCAGCCAGTCATGTAATAGTTTCCACAGTCCTTTCTGCCTTGGACCAAGGATGAGAGCAGGAATTACAATACCTGCCGAGTAAGGCATTATAATCAGTTCCAGCAGTACATCTGGGCTTCAGAATTTAAGAAATATGAAGGTATTTTCCACAATAACATTTTGCTGCAATCTTTCTCAGATGCACAAGATTAAATTCATGATCCATTCACAGAACGGAGTGGGAGAACTGTTGTAGACAACAGGGAGCATTTTTTGCTATGCGTCTGTTCAGCAGCATTTTTGTAGTAGCAACTGATTCACATAAACCAATGACATTGCTTTACCAATTTCTACAACAGAAGCTTGCCCGGTCTTCAAACAAGATGCAGGAGTAGCTGTAATACATCAATGAGCAGCCACTCATTGATTTTCTTGGCTCTACCTTCCTCTCTGTCAAGATCTGCCACATGTTTTTCATCTAAATTAGGTAAGCTTTTTTCCTACTGGAGCTACAGTTATTCAGATAGATAACAGTGCTTTGTATTTCATATTTATAAAGCTGAGCAATGTGCAATACAAATCTGCAACATAAAAACAATGTTCTGAGAAAGGTCAAAGCCAGTGAGGTGCTTAAGGATCAACTTTTAAATCTAGATATAAAAGCAAGATTTCTATCTATATGAATGGGTGTTCTGTAAGAGTTTCTGAAAGTAAATATGAAATGAGGCCATCACTAAAGCAAAGCAGTGGCAATTGATATTGCTTACATAAATATTTTCCTTACTGCTTCTTTAAAGTACCCCCCTCTTCTCTTTAAAGCACCTCCCTCTTCTCTTTAAAGCATGGTCATGAGGACTTGGGATCCTGCTTCTTTTCAGAAATTCTTTTTGCTTCTCTTCAGAGACATTTATTTGCCGAGCTTGACACCGAGGAGGTAGAAACAATCACTTGGCATTATGTTTTATGCTGAACCCATAAAACTCCATTGACTTCACTCCTTCTAAAATAAAACTCAGGTTTGACATTAACAGTCATATACAGGAAAGCATAGATTACTTTGAAAAGTTCATGAACCCTATTAAAATCTGAAAAGTTTTAACTCCTAACAAAGCACGAAACAAGCAAGTCTAACAGGGAAGGCTTAGGCTTCCCTGGTTCACTCATGCTATTTCACATAGCATGTAGTAATTCTTTATGCAAAATACTCAGCTTGTAGTGACCTGATGCAAGAGTACATAAGGAAGCCACTGCATCTACAAAGGTCTTCAGACATTGTCCAAATTCCACTAAAATTTTTATGCTCATTTCAACAATATTTTCCTGTTTTTGAAAACATTGATTCAATAATTTTAGAACATAAGACTAAAATCACAGTAATTACTCATGTCACAGTAATTACCCATTTTTATCCTATAGAGAAATCCTTGCAGTGCACCAATACAGGACTGAAGTGAATGGACACCTAATTCAGAGTGCAGAAGACCCATGTCCTTTCCAAGATTCGCTGTGGACAATGGCACAACACTGCATACTCAGCAATCTGTCACAGCATCACAGCAAAAATTAGGCTGGACAAGACCTTTAAAGAACAATTTGTCCAACCTTCTCAAGACATGGCTGATGGCCTGATCATTGCCCAGGGTCTTATCCAGTTTCAAAAATCTCCGAGGACAGAGATTCCACAGCACTGGGTGACTGGCTCCACTGTTACCCACTCTCACTGGGAAGACTGATGGGTTCTCAGGCATGTACCAGGACAGGATTTACCTCACATTTCACAGTTTATTCAAAGATTTCAGACCTTGTGCTGGTGTTCTTAATTACACAGTCCCCACCAAAGCTGTTTGGGAGCAAGTGGGTAGGTCTGGCTACCCAGCTACCCAGACTGAGGCACCATCCTACCAGAATGTGATCCATTTATACAGCACATTGAAAACCAGTTTTCCCCATTACAAAGTGCATTACCATTGCAGTCAGTGGAAACTAGACTGTAGAATTAATTTCATGGAAAATAATCTTACAAAGCACCATCTGGCACCCACAGCCCAGGTCCCAGGACCCCAGTTTGGAAGAAACCTTCCCTTTCTCCCCCAAGTGCATGGGTTTCTGCTTCGCCAAACACCCCGACCTGTCTGTGTCTGCATCCCATCAGTGCCCTGCACATGAGCAGCATGTCCAGGCACTGTGCAATGAAGATGACTTTAAACCATATGTGTCCTGAGTTTCACTGTGGCCTGAGTATCCCTGATTTTGCTATAGCCCTGGAACTGCACCAATTAAACAGCCTGTGTTTGCCTGTGCTGGGATCCAGGGCAGCACAAGTGCATGTTGTAAAAAAACTTGTTTTCTGTTCAGTTTGCTGCTCTTGCCAACTCCACAAAATTCAGACACAAAAACTCTTTCTCACTGTCATTTGTGGTCTTGCTCATGAAAAAGTAACTCCACACAGTTTATCACAACTTGAGGTTTTCATGTTGTCAGAACTTGTCCAGATGTTGAAAGGAAAGTAAGTTGATTATTTAGTAGAAGCTCAGCAGAACTGGTACCATGGAGCCATGACTAATGAGCACAACCTTCATCTAAACTAAAATGAAATTTCCTAAAAATTTCCTAGGAAGCTTAAGGACAAGAAGGATACTGCCCATACAACTAATCCCTAAGGGATGATGAATTCCACCTGATCATAGATGACAAGAAGCCTTTACGTGGAATTTATAAAATCTACTGACTTATGGATGATGCCCATGCCTTTGACTTTAAACCAAATTATTCTATTTTTCCTGACAACCCTTTTGTTTTAGGTAGAAACCTTAGTGTAACAATATGACATGTATTTAAATAAATGACAGATTTAATTAATCCAACTTAATCTCAAATCACAACACTGGCAGCTTCTTACTGCATCTCTTTTCATCTTTTTAAAATTTTTAATCACAAGTCTTTTGTGTTTTATAACCTTTTCTGTTAAGGAAATCATAAACACATTGGAGAGTAATTTCAAATCCTTCCTTACCAATCTTTTCTCTCACTCTTCCCATTTTGCCACTGATTTTCTCCTTCTTCTAAAAAAAAACTCAACAAAATCCAAAACCCAGCAACAGAAATTTTTGTTATCACAAATGAACATTTTTCAGAAAGTCTTCCAGAGCAAAATATAGTAAGTGTTCTTCACCTTACAAGCCTTCCAGCGTGGAGCTGACATCGGACATCCATGGGTTCTTGGCTGAGAGGAGCCCCCAAGCAATTCAACAACAATGCCAGCAAAGCGTAAGGACACACCAAGGTCAAAAGAAAGAAAAAAAAACAACAACTAAAATAGTACCTGTGAGGCTCTCTCTGTTAAAAGATTTAACTATAGACACACAACTCTAAAACCTAGATAAAAATAAAATATATCTGGATATTATCGATGCAGTATGCCTTTTGAAAAAAAATTCAATGCCTAATTATTTAAAATTAAAAAGGCAATTTAGATAAAGCAGAGCATGACATCGCTCATCTAAATCAGCTTCAACCTAAAAAAACCCTTATCTTTTAAAACAGAATACACTTGAGATTAGGCTGATGTACTGAAATGATTTCTGAAAATACACTGAATTTAAATCTAAACTATTTATATGTGAATCTGGAAAAAATATGTTAACAAACATTTGCAACATCAGACACTAATGACATCTGATATCACATCACAGCTTTTAGATAGCCAGGAGTTAACGACTGTGCCCCTGTGCATGTGCTACTTCCTGATCTTATGTTGAGGTAAGAGGATTTTTTTTAAAAGATCTCAAAAATGACAAAACAAAATATGCAGGTAAAGCTCTCTGGGAGACAGTCAGGTACAAATAGTCTTTCTTCCATCCAGTAGTTCATCTCCTCACAGCTTTCCAAAGCTCTCTGGTTGCCTTCAGCTCCAAGCCCCAAGGCAGCCAACGAATCTGCTTGAAAGAGTCCAGCACAGAGCCACAAAGATGATGAAGGGAGTGGAACATCTCCCTTATGAGGAAAGGCTGAGGGAGCTGGGGCTCTTTAGCTTGGAGAAAAGGAGACTGAGGGGTGACCTCATCCATGGTTACAAATATGTAAAGGGTGAGGGGCAGGACGATGGAGCCAAGCTTTTGTCAGTGACGCCCAATGATAGGACAAGGGGCAATGGATGCAAACTGGAGCACAGGAGGTTCCATGTGAATATCAGGAAGAACTTCTTTCCTGTGAGAGTGCCAGAGCACTGGACCAGGCTGCCCAGAGAGGTTGTGGAGTCTCCTTGGCTGGAGACATCCAAACCCCGCCTGGATGCGTTCCTGTGTGATGGACTCTAGGTGACCCTGCTCTGGCAGGGGGGTTGCACTGGATAATCTTTCGAGGTCCCTTCCAACCCCTAGGATTCTGTGAGTCTGTGAATCAAGGTGCAAATCCAGGGGCTGGTCCCCGCATGTCCTCTGCCACCTCCTGCACTGCTGCCCATCCCCACGCACGACCACACCAGTGCAGCAGGCTCCTTAGGCCATGCAAAGCTGCCACTGAAGATCTAAACACCACCGTGTTTGCAGCCATTCTCACATCAAATGGCTCCCACCAGTGAGAATGTCAAGGTATCACCAGGGTCTGTAGGAAAAACTGAGTGAGAGAAGGGAAGCCAGCTCCTCGGCATCCTTGGCCTGCTGCCCCACCACCCTGCCACAGTGCTCTGCAAAGCACAGGGCAAGGAGTTTCTCCTACCCCACCACTTTCCTGTCCAGCCTTCCAGCACCAGAGCAGAGGTAGAGCTGCCCCAGTAAACTCTAGACTCAGTGTTTAGCACAATATCATCCCAATCTTCCTTCCCCTGCAGTCGTTAGATGTCATTTACAACATCAGAGTTCTCCTCCCACCCACACGAGAAAGTACAATGTAAGAAACTCCAGCAGCTCTCTTCTCAGGACTGTAACTTGTGTACAAGATTTTATGCCTTTAAATATCTTAGTGTGGATTTTGTCCCATTTTGGTATCATCCACCCAAACACAGGTTCTTCTAAGATTCTCAAAAAAGCTATCAAAGACCTTTCCCCACATGAAGAAGACTTTAAAATAACATGCAGCCCATTTTCATAATTGCAGGAAATAAATATAAATAAATAGAATTCAGTATTCCTGCATAGCAATGAACACTGCTTCGTTACACCTAGTATCACACACACAACTTGCCATCAGTCTCCATTAGCTCATCCCCACTCAGCCACTGCACTAGTGACAACACTTCCCAAGAGCTACAGAGAACTGGAAACTCACTGGCTTCTGCAGTTGATCAGGAGTTGTAGGTCCTTTGCACTTCCATAGGATCAGCAACAGAAGACACTGATTACACCACATATTTTAATGATGGATGGTGAAAGGGTCTCTCAGATCTTCCTGAATGGCAAAGTCCAGTTTATCACAATCACTGGCAGCCGTGTAATACACACAATGAGTAGATGGGTTAGAAGGATATCTACTGAGTAAGATACCAAAATCCCCCCAGTGACCAATAACAAAGCTAAGGTTTCCACATGCCCTTTGCAGAGCTGCCAGCAGAAGGTTCTTTGGCCCAAATCACCCGCAGGCACCCAATCTCAGCTGGAGTCGATATGAACTAGAAATCTATTTCTGTGGAATGAAATCTTAGGAATCCAGTGGGAGCAAAACTCACCTGGCTGCTTACTTGGCAGTGATGCCTGTACAAAGTACCTGGCTCCAGCAAGTTACAACTTTGCTCTGGTATTCGATATAATGTTTTGGTGTCAGTTCACTTCAGTTTTCATTTACAAAGCCACTATGAGAATCTACTTTAGGAACCATCCCCACACCAATTTTCACATGAAAGTGGAGTTCAGCAAGGGCTTTGTGGAGCCCAGGCTGGAGTACCCCAGCGCAGGCGCATGCACCCCTGACACCATTTGCCCCCTCTCTGGCAGTGTTCAAGGCCAGGTTGGATGGGGCTTGGAGCACCCTGGTCTAGTGGGAGGTGTCCCTGTCCGTGGCAGGGGGTTGGGACTGGATGAGCTTTAATGTCCCTCCCAACCCAAAGCACTC
This sequence comes from Aegotheles bennettii, assembly GCA_013398125.1. Taxonomy (NCBI): domain Eukaryota; kingdom Metazoa; phylum Chordata; class Aves; order Caprimulgiformes; family Aegothelidae; genus Aegotheles; species Aegotheles bennettii. The sequence goes on from VZRW01007348.1 coordinate 88,482, forward strand.
TACGATTCTATGTTTCTATGATCTCACATTGCATGAACTCACTAGAAAAAGACAAATATTTATTCTGACATTTTCTAGCAGAGAAGAAAGTGATGGGCCTAATGCCACTGGCTAAGTATTTTCATCTCAGCATTAGGTCATCTTGCTCTATGCCCACTGGATGCACTGCCAGAGCTAATTGTCAGTCTGCTCAGTGCTCCATCGCCAGCTCTGCCGGCACAAAGTGTTTTGCATACAAATACTGTTTGCAGCCTCTTCTTCCGTCTCCCTTTTCTGTGTGTCGAGGTAAAGAGCCTGTATTTCAGCATATGCATCTAAAACTGGAGATGAATACCAAAGAGCACTGCATGGGCTCTGCTTCATGGACTGCACTGCACACAGCCCATTGACAGGGATCCATTTCACAGCTATTTCTTCCATTTTTCATACAGCCAGTGCCATTCTGTGAAATCAGAGGCCAATTTACACCCGGTGTTCCTGCTTGCACTTGTAGAAAAAAGCTGTAAGTAGATGGAATTGCATGCTTCAAGTTCTGTTTTGGGTGGTCTCAGATGTGATTGTACAGTTAAAGCCACCTGATGATAAGCAGCCTGGAGCAGATGCCTTCCCTGGCTTTTCTCCTGAACTAATCTGGAAGAGGTGAGCCAAATTTTTCCACTGCCCAGAGAATCTGGCAGAGTCACACACCATCCCTCCTCCTGGTTCTTAACACAAACCAGAGTAGATTGATGAAAATAATTTAATGAAAGCCAGGTTCTGAGACCAGTCTCTTAATATGGGACTTTGTTAAGCTCTGTCTCCTCTAATATCTACAGCCATTAAAAGGATGTGTTCCAAACTACATCATCCCACTTGCTGATGGGAGGGATCTCCTTCCCTCATTACCCCAATTAATCCCAGACTTTCCAGAGTTCAGCCCAAGAAACTTAACCTTTTGCATTCCATCAACCAAAATTTCCTCCAGTGCAGTTTTGCAGCTTATTCACTCTGAGGATCCTAGATTTTTATGATTTCCAGATGACCAGACCCCTTTCCACAACAATACATCAGCTGGGTGCACACTGCTCGGTGAGAAAGGCAGAAAAGGCACTTGTCTGGGGAAAGAAATGCAAAAGAAAAGAGCCTCAGCAAAAGATTTCCTGCTTGATTTCTAAATTGGGCAACTGAAATAAGGGCCATATATATTCATGCTCCCTCCTCTTCCCTGCTGTTATTTCTCTGCACAGGTTGTTCACCTCCAGTTGCTAAGCAACATGCTTGTCTCACATGCTCTACATCTTAGTGCACAAGAAAAAAAGGGGAAAAAAAGATGCTGCAGGGGTAAAATTATGCTGACAAGGAGGGAGCATAAACTTTTTCCTCTCCTCCCTCCCTTTCTTCCATGCTCAATGTCTTTCACACTACATTAAATCTCATTTCACCATTCTCCACTAAAGCAAGCAGCACAGTCCTTGGTTAACCAGAGCATACTCCCAGGATGACTATTAAGAAAAAAGCAGAAGAAAGCAGATCAGTTCACAAATCATATTCTTTTCTGCTGAAAAGTATTGAGATTTCCTCTGGACAAATAGCAAGACTCCCAAAGGATTGTTGTTGTTACGAATGTTGAAATCCCACACATGCCACAGTAATCTAGGATAGGTTATAAGCACAGAATATTATGTATTCTGCAGCAATGTAAAATCCATTTTCTTTACTTTTCTTATTATCAAAGGTTTTAAAATTTGACCATAAAGCATAAGTCCTTCAGGCTGCAATTTGTTTCTAATGCAAGGTCTCAGTGCGGCCTGAACTCCTTTTTTTCTGCTGTTATCCACTCACAAAGACTATGAACATTTTAAAGAAATAATAAAAATAAAATTCACTTAAGCTGTTCAGCAAATTTTAAAAGTCAACATTTTTATATGCTGCACTATTCCTGTGCAATCCAATTATTTGAAAGGAATCTCACAGGACTAAATTTTGAAAAAAGCTTTTAGAACTCCATATGTAGAGAAGTTTGTTTAAAGAAAAACTCATACCTCTGACAGATCAACTGCAACATTCTGCTTTCCTTTATCTATACTGGTTCCTATCCCTTTTGGTCTGCAGCTTCTCCTCAACCCTTTACATTTCCCATGAACCACCACAGCGTCAAGCTTTCGTTAAACAAACCATAAAATGCAATATAGTGCTGCACTTCACTTCACCCCTGATATTGTAGTATTGATCCATGCTCGTTGTCACACTGACCAACAGTGCTAAACTGACCCCAGTTTGGAAACAGAGTGGAACATGGGTCTGGTTCTGAGCCTCAGCTCATCATTAATAACAGAGTGCTTTTCTTCCCTACTTGATCTATTTCACTATGCAGGGCTCAGCACAGAGGATGACTTTTGCTATTACAACAGCTACATCTCTGACAGATAATATATATTTGTCATCCAAACTATCTACAAAACAGTGTCAGACTTGGTGATAAGTTCCTGTCAAATCAAAAACAAGATTCAGAAGACCCAAAAATTTCATTTCAGAATGAAACCAACTGAGCATACTTCTGAAACAAAGCCTCAGAGACAAATTTATCTAATTCAAACTGTAATTTTCTAGTTCAACTAAAAGATTTCAGAATATTCTCAAAATTCAACGCTGTGTCATTCAGGGTTGAGTGAAACATTTTGTTTGGCTTTAAATCATTTTCTGAAGAAGGAGTAGAAGAGGGTATGGCACAGCAATGGCACCGGTACCCAGTGGTTTCACAATGTGGATGTATGTGATACTATGATTAGACACAATTACTACTCTGGAGTTCAAACCAAAAGACACATCCCACTCTCTGAGCCCTTCCCTGTGGCCCAGTGTGACCACAGTACATTTTCTATCACCTTTGCCTGTTTCTACAATCAACTGTAAGATCTCTTCAATTCTGAAGCAAGGAAAGACCCCTAAAAAATTATGAAGGGGTAGGATGTGTCTCCAGTGGTCAGCAGTACATCCATTCTCCATAAAATGCAAAAAGTCAGCAGGGACCTGAGAGTTCCTGCTTCTGAGCAGGGAACCTATAGCCCATCTGGGCTGAAGATGTCAGGAGTTCACCTCGCCCAGCTTCACTTTTTGCTTCACAGAGTCTTCTTCAGTCCAAAGTTTCTCAAAAACAAGTCCCAAATCCAGGTATCTAATCCCATTCTGTGCATGCACTATCTGCCATACAAATCTTAAATGGATTTACAGTTCATGAGAACTTCAGCTATCGCTGTGCTCCAAGAGACTTCAGTAATTCTATTCATAGGCATTCCTCTATGACAAGACAGGTTTATATCTTGTAACATGGTGGTGTCAGCAGAGTAAATATAACCTTGTACTGATTCACAGTATTTATAAAAAAAAAATCTAAGTAACAGGAAATAATGTGCAGAAAATGCACAACAATTGTGACATAGCAGACACTTGATTTTCTGTGTAACATGAAGATTGGGGTAAACAGGAATGGGAAAAGATTTAGGACGGTTTGCCCACAGTCATAAAAGTAATTTATTTATTTTTTTCAGTTCTAGGTAGTGGTCTCAGCCTGGAGGCCCAGAGAAACCTTTAGCTCTATAGTAGTCATTGTTCTTCAGTACCACACTATTCCATTTCACATGCTCATTCAGTGAGAGAGTAACATAAATCTCGCCTAAGAGGTCAGAAATAGGCATTCAGTTCTGATGGTCTAGTGGGCAGAATTGATGTTTGCAGGAAAAATGTGTTTTCATGGTGAGTCTTTCAAAACAGGAGTGCAATCCATTGTGCACCCTTGTTAGAATGTTCTTTAAAAGCACCCAGAGAGCTTGGTGGAGAAAAAAGGCCATTAGAGCTAATTTAAGGTGATTAGAGGATTAGTGGGTTTAGGTTGAGAGAACTGTGTAACACAAAAAGCAGATTTTGAGGGGGTGAAAATACATCTTAAAACTATCACCCATATAAGCATACAAAAAATGAAAATATCTCTGAACTGTTCTATAAATGCTTCAAGAGACCTGTTGCTCCCACAGACCTCTCACTAGCAATGAAAAAAAACTTAGAAGGCAAAACAATGGCTCACTGCTGAACTCCTTAGGTAAAGCCACTCCCACAGCATCTGACCTCTGACTTTTTCTATAAGGGTACAGCTTCTGTAAGAAACAGATCAGGACTAAATCATCCAAAAGGAGACAAGCAGGTCTGCTGGCATGACCCACATCACAAGACAGTCATTTTACAGACCAAAGAAGCTGAGCCAGAAGATGCCTTCTACCTTGTATTCCATACCAAAAAACATTGAAGGAAGGCACCTTTACTTACATATGAAATTGTCTTCTTTCAACTTAATTCTACGGCACAGTCCATTTTAACCATAACTTGCTTAGCAAAGCATCTATTGTATTAAAAATCTGCAGTATTTGATTGAAGCCAAGAGTCCTTGTACCCAACAATCAATAGCTGTTGGGTACAAGCTGGTAAGCCGAAACCAAAAGAGAACTAGTACCAACCAAGGCTTCCAAACCCCACACCTGCGTTTTCACTTCTGCAAACAGCAGCAGAGGATACAGCAAAAGTCTCCAGGGATGCAGCAGGAGACCCCCAAATGTAGGGGTGGAGGAGGTGTGCTCGCAGCAGCAACATCTGACTCTCTCATTAGCAAGTGTTTCTGTGGCTACAGAACTTGCTGGCACAACCAGAAGACTGGAGACAAGAGTGGAAGAGGTATCTAAAAAACCACAAGTTTTTTAGCAGGGCAAAAAAGCAGCAGCAGGTCAAAGTATACTGTGCAGGACACACAGATCTGGGTGCTGCACGATGCTATAACCATGCTATTTGGACGTCAACTGCCCAGATCATTCTAGCTGTAACCAATTCTGCTTGCAAAACCAAACTCCCTTCAGTCATCCGGTATGCCAAACTCTGTGTGTGAACCAGCCACGTGTCTGAACACCAGGTGTCACATGCAGAGTCAGGCAACACTCACTGCTTCACAGCACTGGGAGTTAAGACCAGAACTGTCATGACCAGCAAGTTTCAGCTTTTAATGAGCTAAGATAATTATTATTCTTGGACAATTTTAGTGCAGCTGTAGTAGGGGTATATTTGAATTCTCTTTACATCACTGAGAAACCAGAGGCTAACTTGCTCTGAATGCATGTCTATAACCTTAGCTCACATAATCAAGAAAATCATGTACCACTCTCTGCGCTCCATACTCCCATGCAATTATTCCATTGACATGAATAAAATCATTTAGGGAAAGTTCCTCTCAGGTGTCTTCAAGCCTTTTATCTTTGCCTTATTCTTTTACGCTGTTGTATCCATTAATGGATTTACTGTATTACATATGGACAGCCAGTGAGTGAGGGGGTGTCTGTGTGTGTGTGTGTATAACAAAGACATATATGGTCTCCTAAGGACTGTCAAGCAACGACTGCAGAGAGAGCAAAAATCTCACAAGAAATGTTGCTGACAGATGAATGCCCAGATATAACAAGGAAGGTGAAAATATTCTAAAAATCATTAAAAACAGCCTTGGTAGGCAGCCAAAATACTCCGTGGCCTTTGACATACTGGCCTGCAGTTTTTAAGACTCCCTTTTAGCTCTCACATTCTCTCCACCCTGTACTCACATCCCAGTGTAAGGAAAAGGAGAAGCATGGGAGGCTGCTAAGCAGCTTATCAGCACGTGAGTGTCTCCCTTGGCCTACAACCAGGCAGTACGGAAGCACAAAGACAGTGAAGAAGAAGAAAACCTTTGGAACAGATTGTGGTAACAATCAACACAAGCTCCAAGCATGAATATGTTTTTCTCTCAAGACAGCTTTTTGAATTAGAGCTTTCATTGTCCCAGTGAGAGATGTCACAGCCAAGGCAAGGCTGGGTGATGGTGGTGCAGTATCTAATGGGCAAGGGCTGCCCTTTCATTCACTTATGACACTTCATTTAATACCAGCTATTAATACATGATGGCATTTTCTATCAAGGGTGTCATAAAAAGGTCAGATTCCATTACTGCAACCTATAGATATGAGGACAGGCTCAACCCTTAAGCAACATTAAAATCCTACTGCTTCCAGCCAGCTTGTTCCACACACAGCTTCATTCTGTCAGGGGTTGTGTACAGACAGATTGATGCACCCAACCTCACAGGTCTGAAACAAGATGGAGGCATCAGGAGCACCCAGCCACCGGAGGGCAGTCACAGATGAGATTGTTGTGACAGCGTTTTCTGCTTTCTTTAATGACCACTTCTGTAAATAAACATTTGCAACTACAGCACCTCTCACATTTCCAGAGCAGGCCCAGATGATCTGTGTATCACAGGCAAACTGCTCCTCAGGACTGCTCCTTATAATAGTCCTTTCCTACATGAAGTATTGTTGAGTGGGTCCTCATTCTGTTTGTTATATTGATCTGAAAACTGTTCAGGTGACTAATTCCCAGCCTAAAGGTTGTGCATTCAGTTTTCTTTTCATCTCCTCATTTCCTCGTTGTTCAGCTGGTCATTTAAAATCCCACTGTGTGAGTCTTGTTCCTTGGTCAAATGCTGCTTTTCAAAGAGCGACTTGAAATACTCAAAACTGGTTGAAATAAGTAGGTTTGTAAGACCATTATTCATACTAAATTTAACAAAACATAACTGATCGTAAGTACCAAGTACGTTTTAATATGCAAATCAGAGAACTGTAAAACAGAAATTCAACTCAGCCATTTCATGCACGTATATATCCACCAATTTTCTATTTTTAATTAAATTATTTATTTTGTCAGTAAATGTCATTATATCTCTTTTGACACCTTCCATATTCCTGTGAGCTCCACAGTAGTATTTTCTCAGCTCATGCCCATTCATTGATTAACTTATTTCAGTTTCTCCCTTTGATTGACCCTGATGAGGTCCCACTGACAAAAGATGATTTTGTACAAACAATGGAATAAACAGTGAAGTTGGTTGTTTGGTGTTTTTTTATAGTTAGAGAGCAACTGGAAAACCTAGAGCTTGATAAGCAAAATAAATTACTCAAGTGGTGATATGTGCTAATTTGCAATTTACTTCACACATTTCTGTTAGTAAATGTATTGGTACTGCAGGGCTGCTGACACTCATCATAATTTACAGCAAAGTCCTTCTGTTAGCACAGCTGGCCATATCGACTTCCCAAAGGCATTACTACAGAGCTTGCTTTCCCCCTTTAAGCCAGCCCTCGCTGTAGGCACCCGAAAACAGCCCATAGGAAGCAGCAGTGAGTGCAGCAGTGGAAGCTTTCCCTCTCCAAGGGCAGTAATGAATTGAGGTAGGCTCACACCATCTCCAACATTTCACGCAAAAACCAGGCTCCAGACACCACTGTTGCCTCTGTGCTTGAGGGTGACACTCAGGAATATTATCTTCTCCTTCCTGCATGAGAAAAAGGGCAGTGCCCACTCAGCCCTGCCTCAGCCAGCTTCCTTTCCATCACTGCTGAACCCCTTGCAGAAATGCTGGAGGACCTCTACCTTTTAGGAAACGAAAAGAAATGGATAACAGGAAAGCACTAAGCATACTAATTATGTAGAAATATTGGCTAAGACTGCTCCATGCATTGTCAAGTTCATCAAGCAGCTAACACGTGGAGCTGAAAAAGCAACCCTCTATGAAGGACTGGGGTTTCTGACCCAGTGGCATTGCAGAGCTGAGGCAGTGTGCTGCTGCTTGGCATTCTCTCTCTAGCATTCATAGGAAGAAATCTCTTTTGTCTACATATGCCCTGGTTTGAACCCTTCAAGTCAGCAAGAGAAGGGCTCTGCAGTTCCACACCAGCTCAACTAGACATACAGAAAGCGGCATGTGCCACTTTGCAGGGAGACCCTGGGAGAAGGGCTGGGAATTCAGCAAACCGCGAGAAGCAGCATGGCAGCTTCAGAGAAGGGAGACTTGACAGCACTTCATTTCTCCTGACTTGTTTGTTCTGCCCTCCTCTGTCAATAACACTTATCCAGCACTGAAAGGGAAAAAACCACAAGCAAACAAACTGCCTGTTCTCCTCTAAAAAGACATTACATTGGTAAGATGGGAGCTGCACCAACAGGTGAAAACGATCTCTGTTTGCTACATTAAAGTTCTGATTTCATTTGGCAGAAAATCACCAGCTAATGTGACACAAGCGTTTTCCCTTGTGCTTGGCCACATCCAGAAACTATAACCAAGGCTGTTTTGTTTGCCATACACTACTCTAATGCAGTCAGTATCAGTGAAAAAGAAAACACATTTTCCATTGCCACAGAACTCTAGCTTCCCCTGGCTTCCCAGGAAGACTGATTGGAATTTTTCCTCCATTCTGGCTCAGTCTTCTCTGGTAATAACAATAACCCTGATCAGCGTCCTCACTACAAAATGTGAAACTGCTGCATGACCTCCCTGTGCAACACAAACTCCATGTTTGTTACATTCTTAATGATTTCATTTGAAGCAGTGCTCATTTGCAAAGACTTCAGTTTGCATGGCCCATGGGTACAGTACGATGTGACTGCCACTGCCACTGTCCTCAGCTCACGTTGGAGAAGTTATTTTTGAAGTGAGGGCTTACAAAGGATTCTGGCAGTTTCTCAGGTTTCAGCAAAATGTTTGGCACCTGATGAGGTCTTATGCTGACATGTACAATGACATTCAAACTGACTGATGTCCCCACAGTGACACGCCAGATGCGAGATGTGAGATGATTTTAAAAGCTAGGACAAATTTACTCATAAGAATTGATTTTACATGTATTTATATTTAAAGTAAATGTATTTTAAATATCAATCCTGATCTGGATTCTTCTGGTTTGTGTGCTACCTTGCCTTTGAACTCTCATCTGCACCACTCCTGCTTAGCTCAGTGCTGGAAGCTGACCTTTTATTACAATGAGAATCAAAGCCTTTGGCAAGGGAAGTACAAAACAAATGGACCAAAGTAAAATCTGATGGATTGATTGAGTTAAAACATCAAACTGCTAATGTAAACTTTATTCCTTAGAAATCACTTTACTTGCCTAAACTTCCCCCAAGTAAAACTTGTCTTTACGTGTCACAGCATTATACTCACTGACGATTTACACATCCCAAAACACGATTCCAACCTGACTCTTCTAAGGGATGAATTTCTTCCAGAGAAACCATGAAAGTGTTAAACTCTTTTCTTCAAATAGATGCTATGTCCTCCTTTCATGATCCAAGAAAAACAACCTAGAGCTATGTCACTGATGTGCATGTGTGAAAGTTGAACTCCGAAGCAGCCACTCCAAAGCGGGCATTATTGAATGCTGCCAACTGGGCAGCTCCTCTCAAGAAAAAAGATCAGTGATTTTATCAGTGGATTTGCTTCTGAACCAGCGAATAAAAACCATCCTGGTCATAAATTTCTACCAACACTACCTCCTGGGAATTACAGAAGTAACAGACAACATTGATCAGAGAGTTTAGGCATTCCTTCATTCTTTCGAGACGTCACTTCATAAAGCCAGTAGGTCAGGTTCCATCTCGCTGGAGTGCACATAGAGACTGCATGACAGCACCCAGCTAGGACGCCCAGTTCCTTCATATGCTGATCCTAATGGTATGGGGAACAGTGGCAAGTCCTGCTGATGCATGTTCTAGCAGCCAACTCATTCTCCACTCCAGCAAGTTCACAACATGTGCTGAATGAAGTGGTAAGGAAGCAATAAGTTAGGCCCCATATTTTATACTTTGCTAAATCAAGGGGAGGGAGGGAAGGAATTACGTAGCTGTTATGCAGAGCATACTAAGCAATTCCCCACTGGCAATGCAGCAAGCTCTGAGAAGGTTTCAGGGGGAGCATCCCGCAGGTCAGATCCTGAAAAAGCGTTTTTAAGCATGCTAAGAGTCTTCAAGGAGGAACAGGAATCTCCAGAAAGTTTAGTTCTCCAAAGGACTCCCTGCTCAATTCCCTTTGCAGGATTTAACAGAAATGAATCTTGAGTCTTCTTACAGGATCACAACACCTCCCTTTGTAGCCACCAGAATTTCTCAGCTGGGAAACTGAGTTCAAGAAGCAGCTCTGTAAGAGAAGCAAAGTTGCAAGGCTGGATCTTCTTTATCTCAGGAGAGACACTTTAAAAATTAAATCCATTCCATGTGTGTAAAAGAATTCAATAATTAGTACCCCTGATTACTCAGTGCTATGCACACTGATCAGGATCCTGCCTAGAAGACTCTGAATGTGAAGCAGCAGTTTTCCTCTAACGCTACATGGGTTTTTGCTCTCACAGGACAGGCTCTTGTTCTGAACAACTTTGGTTGATTTGCCTTGTTCCCATGATATAAAGATGTCTGGGAGCTGTGTAAGCAGTTACTCATAATAGGGTTTTTCCCAGCAGCATGACTATGGGAAAACAGGCACCATCCCTTTAGGGCCTTTAGAGTTAGTTGTAATTTGTAGAGTGTCAACCTGCCACACAGCCACTGCTCCCTCATCCATCTGGAGGAGCCATTTCAGCCATCGTTGGGTGACATCTATGTCTGCACAGCAGTAACACCAGATTTCTAAACGTTTTTGGCCTTATTATACAACAGGTTTCTATAGTCTGATAGCCATCATAATCATAATTTACACTCACTTCGTGGTTTATGAACTGTGGAAGGTAATTGCAGCGTCATAATTGTTCTTCCTCTAAATTTACGCAGAACAATGAAGACACTAATGGTTTCATTAACCTAATCTTTCCTTAATGCCTGTATTATGTTTTTGGCAGCCCATGCTTACTTTACTTACTCAATGCACCCCTCTTTCTATCACACACAGATAGCTTCAAGCTTGCCATCATGTTACCACCTCTTGGTGTGAATGCTGAGAAGAATGGAAACCACTGTTGAATCATAGGGAAGAGAAGTTCTAATTAAGTGGTCGAAAACCCTAGTAAATTGGAGAGTCAGAATAAGACAAAAATTTGACCCATTTTTTTCTGGGTTACTAGTCAAACAAAGTTCTTTAATTGTATTTTAATTAGTGTCCCTCTCTCTCCCTCTACATACAAAGAGGCACATGCATAAAACTACGGTGTGCTCACAGGTAGATGTAGGTTAGAATATTCACTCTGAAGTTTTAAGGGATTGAACTGATACAGCAAACAAGCAAAAGACAGAAAATGGCCTGGAAATCAATTGTGGGAAATAACTAGCTAACTGACTGTTCACTTAGAGGCACAAACCAATGAAGTGTGAAAAAACTAATTTACAGAAACTTGGAATTATTTGCTGATGCCAGAATTGGTAGTTTAGGTAAAAAATTTTGAAAACCCAAACTTTCTCAGATGATGTACAGTCAGTAAGCTGTTCTTGATGCTGGAATAACAAAGTGCAAAATTCACCAGTAACTAGGTAAATAATAATTTTATCTGGTTTAGTTTTTAGTCTGAATTTTTTAATTGCTGTTTACAGCAACTACTCAAAATCAGAGCAATAATGTGATCTCCTTCTGTAGAAAGCCTGTACTGCTGGTATAATAAAGTTGTTTAATCCATGATGATTTAAGGGTTTAAGGAAAGCAAGGATTTTAGAGAGAGGTACTATATATTTTGGGGAGGTTTTAGGCTAATAGAGTTGGGATAAAGAAAAATGCTCATTTTGTACATCTAAAGCCTTCTGTAAGATTGGAATAGCAGAAGTTTTCAGAACTAAATTAAAATTGAGAGTGTTTGCTGATCCTCTTAACAACCAAAACAATTAACTCTCTTCCTATAAACCAAACCCCTAATTTTCCTACTAAAAAGAAGAAAGTAAGGTGCATGTCATGCAGCCACTAAGCTAGGGCTGGGGTTATTCATCAGTCTGTGCTAGGTCTTCAGACAAAAGGTCATCCACTTCCACAGGAACCACCAAAGAAAATGTCTCATCTACCATGCTTATAAAGCCAAAAAAAAAGAGATAATCATATTCGTGTTAATTCTCTCAGCACTGCTGCAGGAAGCCGAAAGGACTGAAGTGTTCTGCCACAAGTCACTCTTCCTGCTGTTCAGTCCTAGGCATGCTGTATGAGTTCCATGAGTTTTCCTTCTCTTAGTGCTATTCAATGGATAGATTCTCAAACAACAACACTTTTGCCTGGTCTTCCAATTTCCACATTATCCTAAACATGTCTCAAACTCTTCCCATCTTTTTTCTGCATAGCTTGGACTCTCACAAGTCCTGGCACATTATAATACATTTATTTCCCATAATATTGGAAATGTTCCTGAAGCAATTACTTCCAAAGGCATTCAGATGTCCATCTGTATCTTTGGTGAATTCTTAGTGTATTACGGTAGAAAAGCAGGTGAGCTGCTGCCAGGGAACAACAAAGTTGAGCTTGCCCTTAAATTGCAAATTTTCTATGCCCAGAGCCTATTTAGCTGCTGAATTGTCTTGCCAATTGCATGCCTTACATCTGAGATTCTGCTTCTGCCAAGCAGAACTCAATGTTAAGTGATTGTCCTCCTGTGTTGCTTTACCTTGTACATATTGCTGCAGTTGAGGTTTTAGAGCTCTGAATAGATATTTTCCCCCCAAGTGATTGTAATTATAATTTTTCAAATGCTAAATAATATTGCTGCTTGCTCTATGTTATTTAAGCTGTGACACATCTTGCCCTAAAGATCTGTCTCCTAGCAATCCTCACTGAGGCATGCAAAGTATGGACTGGATAGATATAAACCTGCACTTTTCCTCATGTGAAGTCAATGTCAATGGGGAAACGGGAGGAGCAAGAGAATGCTCCTGGTGCTCCCCTATGCAGTGTCTGTGCTAACATAAGCACAACAGAATATGTGCTTTAACTGTGAAAGCTGCCCCTCTACACAACCCTGAGGAAAACCAATTTTGTTGCCATGCCCTAACTTATCAGAATGCCCTGGAATTTTACACAGAGTCTCCTACACACAATTTTAGGCTTCCAGAACTACCGGGTTACCAGAATTTTTATTTTCTCTGGTCCTCGGTTCCACTGAAGATCAGATGTCCAGCATTCCAGCATGTGAAGAAAAAAACCTTTTATCTTCAGTTCTACCTTCTTTTATCTCTTAAAAGATGAGGAGAAAAAAAAAACCACTTAGATTTAATTAAATCTCTGAAAATTGACTTTTTCTTTTAGCCCCTGTCCTGCCTTTTATGCCAGGAAATACAGGCAGATACGCCTTTCAGACAAACATTGTGAGCAACTGCCCAGTTAACAGCATGGGGTTAGTCTGTTCCTCATCTGGAATTTCTGTAAATCATGCTTGAGCTCTGAGATGATCTCCTTTTCTCTGGTCACCTCCTTTCAGTCTGTATTATTTTCAGATCCTGCTTAGAGAACATTTCCTGTAGCCCAGCCCCAGTTTCTCTTCCAGTGCAATGTAGACTTTTTTCTTCTTCAGTGTTCCACCTTGACCTTGCTCCCTTCATGGCAGCCCTTTAAGGCACATGTAGCTTTTAAGATGTATTTAATTGAAGCCTGTAGGTCTGTTCTCAGCATCCTAACTTGGCTCCTTTTTCTGCTTTGGAGGCAGACTGAACTTTATGGTCTTCATTTTCAAAAAGCCTCCAAGCTCCTAATTACACATACAATGTAAGTAGCTGGAATTTCAAAAAACACATGCACGCTTGAGTCCTGGGCTTCTGAAAATCTACCCATCAGCTTCATGCTAGCAGCTACCAAGTCCTTAACATTTATTTTATTTTATTTTATTTTATTTTATTTTATTTTATTTTATTTTATTTTATTTTATGTTTTTCAGAAATCTAGCCCTTATTTTTGTAGTAAAATACCACTACTATTGGACAACAGATCTATTGTGATTTTTTGGGTATTTGTGAAAACACATGCATTGACTTTATGAAATCTAGGCACAGTTTTATTCTACCTACATCCTCTTTCGTATCCTTAGCTATAAAGACTGAACTTAACACTCTCTGCTGAAGCAACACAATTAAAGCTGTATGCAGCAATCACTCCTGGGATAACAGGAATGTGTGCTTGTCAACAAAGCACAGAAGCATTTGGAGAGAGAGAGACCAATAATTAGACTTCAAATAGGAATGCAGAATACATGAAAAGAGCAAGACATCTGCTTGAAGCAAAGATGGAACATAATAATGAGAAATCTTCTACATGAGAGGGATAACCAGAAGGATACAAAGGAAGATTATATTGCCCTACTACATTTTAACATCACCCCGGACGAAATCATTGTGAGCTAAGAATGAAATGCTGTATTCTAGCTGACTGATAAATTCCTGATTTTCTTTCATAAGGAAGATTTGTCACTGCAGCATCTGTTTTTTGAAAAAATTGCTAAATTGATATAGTTACCAAAAGACACATTATCATCTTTTGCTAGCTAAACGAGCTATGGAATGATGCAGTAGCACTGATTCAGTGCCCCCTTTGGGTAACAGAGAAAGAAACCACTCTGAGTATGCTGGTACTGCACATAAATGTGTACTGCTTGGCTCCAGACAGGAACAAAAAGCAAATTCACATCTAAAAGGAATGCTTGTTGTGCACTATGTCACTACCAAAACCACATGCAATTTCCTCCCTTGCAAAATAAGAACGTTCACCTACCTAACTGGTGAACCATCTACTGCATGGCAGGTCTACAGTGTAAGAAAAAATCCAAACCAGTAGAATTTCACAAACAACTGGATTTTGCAGTATCTATATGTGAAAACAATCAAGTGCCATTGCTCCTGTCGGGTGTAACAAGAGGAGGCTCGAGGCTTGAATGGCTTAGTTGAAGAAGCTAGATGAGATTTGGCTAGCAATGACTTCATGCTGATACCTGAGGTGTTGTGGAGATGTAACAAACAGCCTGACTGACATCTGATAACACTGATGCATCTTGTCACAGCACTCCCCTGCAGAGCTAATAGCACACTGTTTCTTTATTAGATTGGATATCTGTGGAGAGGAAATTGTTGCTTGTCATGTTTATCCATGACAGACACCACCACTGTATGTGCTCAAAATTAACACATCGACGCAGGGCAGTTTAATTAGTAATTTTGGACTTGAGCTGGGAAAGGGAGGCTGACCTTACTGGAGCCAGTTAGAACGTGCTGTTCTGCAGAGAGGTTGATGTTATATGACTCTGACCAGGGAGACCTCAGGCACTGGAGGAAGCAGATCTCCAACATGCTCCTGGACTTGCCAGCGGTAACTGAAAACCCAAAAGAATCAGGACAGCTGTACTCTGTTCAATGGTCTCCCACACACACAGGTCATACTAACCCGTTTCTACTTCATGTTCCACGTCTATCAAACAAGAATAATTCCTACCCACTTGTGAACAGTAAAGTTCAATTAACATTTATAAACTACTTTCTATTATTCATGTGGAATTAAACAGAGAAGGAACGAACATTGAAGAGAACATACAATTCAAAACAGAGCTGAATGTAAAATGTAGGGCATTCATATAGACATGAATCTCATTTTCTGCTCACGCATGGTACAATTGCAAGTGCATTTTTAGCCTGCCATTTGTGTAGAGGAGGACAAATGCCACCCAGCTTTAAAAAAATATGTTTTTAAAATAGGTATGTGTGAGACCAGCTAACATATTATCCAGGAGAGGGTACAGTGACCCTCTCTACTCTTTCATATCACTTTATTTCTCCATCTTCTGCTTCCAGACCACTTTCTTCTGTTTCTTTTTCCCATGTTCTGTGTTGGCATATCTGCTTGACAAGCTCAGAAAGCTTTGCTCAGGTCCAGCATTCCAGAGGGCTGGGCCAAATGGGACTATTTCTGGTGACCTCATGTGAGAAACACGCACGATGACTCGCCAGCGTTCCCCAGTTTCAAACATGAACATGTCAGGATAAATATGAAGCACAAAATCAAAGGAACTAAATGTGGGATGTAAGTTGCTAACTGTTGCTTAGCAACACTACACTGATGTCACACAAATCATGACTTTAGCATCAGAGTCAACACCATTCATGCAGATATCTGCAAACAGATCATCTGATATGGCAGAAAACAAAAAAAAACCATAATAATTTTATGCTGGCTTGAACATGCACTGTAGATGCTCTAATGCCACTTACAGGCAAAGAGCACTTTTGCCTCCTGATAAGCTCTAAGAATGCATATGGTAATTAAAGAAATAATCTCCTTAAATTAATAAATTCTGACCTCAAAGAAAGAAACAGCAGCTGGAGTGAAATAATTAGGCCATGACTCAATCAGATTTGCATGGCAGATATTAGAATTCTATTGAGAAGCAAACTTGGACAAGGTAGACAATAAGCTGTTTACCTCCTTATGCATCAAGTCTACTTTCTTCTATTTCTCATGTAACGTTTATTTCTCATATTCTATAATTTTACGCTTAATTATATTTATGAACACACTAAGTTACAGAGTGTGAGCATTTTTCTCTTCTCTTTCATGTGAATTTCATAGTCTGTTTCATTCATTAAAGAGCATTACTAAAAAACCTTTGAGGTAAAAAATCCAAACTAAATTTCTTAGTAAGACAAAAAAAGCTTAAATATTCCATATCAGATGTTCTACTTACATACATATATGTTCTAATTTTTTTAAAGGACATTAAATCACATTAAATTATGTGTTTTTTCCCTTTAACTGAAAAGATCTTATTTCATTCAATGTCAGCTTCTTATTTGGTGTGAAAGAGAAAACAGAAAGCCAAATTTCATCCTTTATTGCAGACCTTCAAGCATGGAAAGCATCTGATAAAGTCGTAAAGCAATTCTGCTCAAAGCACCCACCCAACAAGAGTGTTCTTGTCATTAGGCTAAAGCAATTCCAGGATGCTGAATAGATATTAACACAACAAACTATGGAAGATTCACAAATATCAAATGCTCTCCACCTCTGGGTTTTCTAAATCAAAACCCTAAGTTTTTCCTCCATATCCTTCAGGGATGTACACCAAAAACTGAAAATCTGTCCTCTTCCCACCAACCTGCTCTCACTCATAATAAAATTTATAAAACAAACAAACAAACAAACAACAACAAAAAAACCCCAAAAGTTCCTGGCTTCCTGAACACTAAAAAACTAAGCCAAAGCAATTGGCCCAAACTAATCCTGAGCTTCAGTCTAGCCATCTGCAACCAAAACCTTCCAGCAAAAAAATATGTTCTTCCATCCTTCCTTTCACAAGTCCTAATGCTTATACAGAAATTAGCACACCTGGCTTCTGGGTTTGGAATTTTTCCCAGTTTTACAGCCTATATAGTATCCACCAATAAAGTCACCTGATAAATGCTTCCTTCAAATATTTATTTCCCAAACTTTAACACTGACCCAGCACAAGACTTCCATCATACCTACTTCAGCTATGAAGAATCAGTAAAATAAGAATCTGTCTCCAATCGAGCACATGGGGGAAGTCAACTATTTAGTTGCCATAATATGTAAAAAGGAAAAATTGGAGCAGCTTCTCCCTAGCTGGCTTCAGCAGATGTTAATGCCAAAATGGCAATTTTTGAGTAGAGATAGCTTTGAGTCTGTCAGATGTTAACGTGTAGCAGCTTAGGGGAAAAGAAGCTATCCATGACATTCTCACAACAGGTAATATATTATAAATGTGATGGCTACTTCTAGTAGAATAATTCTTTGAGCATAATTGTTTTATGGGATTCTCATGGAGCCTGCTGCCAAAAAGACACATTAAGGCTTGCCAGTATATTCTTAAAAATATCACAGGCCACCAAGTTACGCCAAGATAACTCACGTTAAATGCCATGATTGTGGTTAAAGTATGTTAGTCTTCAAGAAAATCAGCCCTTATGTGCCACAGTAGAGAGTGACAGGGACCAAAACTCCACTGGTGCCCAAGGCCCTGCACTGGTAAGAAGTTGATTTGATGAGACACATCCAAGTAGACTCAGAGGCAAATCACACCCTGTAGTGTATTGTAGAGGAAGCCCATTCTTAAGTGTCTACCAAACAGATCTGAGAATGAAAAACGAATAAATGGATAAAATAAACCCACCTCTTTCCCTACCGTCCAATCCAGAGGTGATCTGAGGGTATGATCCAAGGTCCTCCATCCTTGTATCGTGCAGAGAGGATCCATACCAATGGTTCACTCATTCCTTTTCTTCCTCTGCACATGAAACAAGAGCAAACCCTTCATCCATTTCTGCAGGATACACTTTCCCAAGATAAACTGGGGAAACGTTAATTTCTTGAATTCTGAAGGCTCAAGTCCTGATGCACAGAAAGTGATGATGCACACCGGTTTACTGCAAGTGCTATGAGCATGTTGAAAGCAATGTGTTTCACAGAATCACAGAATCACAGAATCACAGAATCCTAGGGGTTGGAAGGGACCTCGAAAGATCATCCAGTCCAACCCCCCTGCCAGAGCAGGGTCACCT
Organism: Aegotheles bennettii; assembly: GCA_013398125.1. Taxonomy (NCBI): domain Eukaryota; kingdom Metazoa; phylum Chordata; class Aves; order Caprimulgiformes; family Aegothelidae; genus Aegotheles; species Aegotheles bennettii. The sequence goes on from VZRW01007348.1 coordinate 106,815, forward strand.
AGAGTACATCACACAGGAACATTTATAACAATAAAATATTTTGTAGAAGTTGTGCCCCCACAAAATAATAGAACAAATAATAAGAAAAATAAAAATAAAGCCAGTCAGAGAATAATGGAGTTACAAGAAATGACCACAATATAAGATTAAAAAAAAAAAGAACAAAACACAAAAAACCCCCAAACCAAACCAAATAAGACCTGTTGACTAACAGTACAATTATTACAGCTCAGTTGGTTTTTCATACATATATAAAAGGTCTGAATAATGAATCCTTAATTTTTGTTGAAAAACTATTTCACATCGGTCAACAGGAGACACCATTCACAGCAGCCTGCCCCTTCAGTCCTTGGGGGGATCAAACAGGAATCCACAGGTCTCTACAACAGGAAAAACTGCTTATTTTCTCTTTCATAGTGTGCTATTTCACTTCTAAATTAAGTTTATTAGATTAAAGTCACTCCACGGAACTCCGTCAGTCACAACAATGTCTTTAGAAGATCGCACTGCAGTAAGCTGCAATGAATGCACAGTTTGATTTGTAAGAGTGTATCCACTCAGGATGAAAGAATCCCATATGTCTCTAACCCTTCAGAAGAGCCAGGCAAGGACTATGAGAAAGTCTGTATCTTTAGCTTGGTACTGTTCACAAAAGTCATTAAAAGCCACTATTGTGTTCCAAGGAGAATCTGAGAAAATTGGGAGTTGCTGACCAGAACAGTAGCTTTGGCCTCTGTGTTCAAACTGGCATAGTATCAAGTATTTAGTGGTTCCTCTGATGCTTGTGATTTGAACACAAGTCCTCTATGACCAAGGTCTTACTCCCTGTGGGCATAGAACCCTTAGGATATCTTTAGGAGGAATTAGGATGTTAATGTAAATTCCAACCCAGTTAATCTAATTTAAAATCCATTTCTTGCATCTTTTGGCTTCACATCTAGAGCCATAGATGTGGTTTATCTTGATTTCAGCAAAGCATTTGACACTGTCTCCCACAGCATCCTCGTAGATAAGCTGATAAAGTATGGGTTTGGTGATCAGGCAGTGAGGTGGATCAAGAACTGCTTGAAGGGAAGAAGTCAGAGGGTTGTAGTCAATGGGACAGAATCCAGTTGGAGGTCAGTAACTAGTGGAGTGCCTCAGGGGTCGGTACTGGGACCGGTGTTGTTCAACATCTTCATCAACGACCTGGATGAGGGTACAGAATGTATCCTCAGCAAGTTTGCTGATGACACTAAGCTGGGAGGAGTGGCTGACACACCAGAAGGTTGTGCTGCCATTCAAAGAGACCTTGATAGGCTGGAGAGTTGGGCAGGGAGAAACTTAATGAAATTCAACAAGAGCAAGTGCAGAGTTTTGCATCTGGGGAAGAACAACCCCATGCACCAGTACAGGCTGGGGGCTGACCTGCTGGAGAGCAGTGTAGGAGAAAGGGACCTGGGGGTCCTGGTGGACAGGAGGATGACCATGAGCCAGCAATGTGCCCTTGTGGCCAAGAAGGCCAATGGCATCCTGGGGTGCATTAGAAGGGGGGTGGTTAGTAGGTCGAGAGAGGTTCTCCTCCCCCTCTATTCTGCCTTGGTGAGGCCACATCTGGAGTATTGTGTCCAGTTCTGGGCCCCACAGTTCAAGAAGGACATGGAACTGCTTGAGAGAGTCCAGCGCAGAGCCACTAAGATGATTAAGGGAGTGGAACATCTCCCTTATGAGGAGAGGCTGAGGGAGCTGGGTCTCTTTAGCTTGGAGAAAAGGAGACTGAGGGGTGACCTCATCCATGGTTACAAATATGTAAAGGGTGAGGGTCAGGACAATGGAGCAAAGCTTTTTACAGTGACGTCCAATGATAGGACAAGGGGCAATGGATGCAAACTGGAGCACAAGAGGTTCCATGTGAATATCAGGAAAAACTTTTTCACTGTGAGAGTGCCAGAGCACTGGACCAGGCTGCCCAGAGAGGCTGTGGAATCTCCTTGGCTGGAGACATCCAACCCCCGCCTGGATGCATTCCTGTGTGATGGACTCTAGGTGACCCTGCTCTGGCAGGGGGGTTGGACTGGATGATCCTTCGAGGTCCCTTCCAACCCTAGAATTCTGTGATTCTGTGATCTGAAAGAAAATATTACATTATTGCTATGTTTCTTGTCAGATGTGACTGAATGTCATTCTTGAGTGATGTAACCTGTGTACAATGTGTTAGCTTCATTTGCAGAAGTGAAACCTCAAGTTTCTTATGTAACTTGAAGTCATGACAATACGTGACCACCTTCAGCAACCTGACTCACTCTGTCACAGAAGTAACTCTAGTATGAAAAGTGCTATGCAACTAGAATGTCTCTAATTACCATGTTTCACTTTAACCTGCTGTAAAAGTCCCCGTTGAACAATTCATTCTGAAAATTTTAGAAAACAAATTCTGTTCTAATACAGGGGGGGTGGCCACCAAAAATCTGAATCATGTTTTTAAAGAAGAAAGCCCACAGCAGGCAGTTAGAGTGTCTATAGCCACAAAGGAAAAGACCGCTGCTGTCAATACCAACAGTCCTAGAGTGGCTAACGCAGGACCTGGTGGTTTTCAGAAAGGCTTCCAAAGTCAGGATTCTAACAAAAACAAATCTAACCTGAAACAAGGTTTAGCTTCAGGCCAGTGATGTGGAGTGAGCTTGAAAATTTAATCTGAACATATCAAGATATATGGGTTAAACACATGATGGCTTAAACACAGGATTCAGTAAAACAGTATTACCAGTTTAATAAGAATCTCAGGGGTGATTCTGAAGTCATGCTATTAACAATTGTCATTGGAAACTGTTAAGCAATTTTTTTATCTACTATTCATATGAATAGAAAGATTTATATATCACTGCTGTCTTGCTCAAAGCATTACAGGAAGGAAACATGAATGTGCCCTGAAAAGCACCTTTCAAAGGTCTAACACCTTCAGACTTATACTGTTAGACTCATACATACATACATATTAGCTCATACTAACAATTCTGGCTCTTCATAAATCTCAGGAAAACGAAGTCTGCTGACAGGATAATTCTTGGGCCTGGCTTCCTACTGATGACACCTCCTCCTTTCTGACTCCACTGCCAATCTGAGCTGCCCACTTCATTGCTGATTTACTGCTCCCTATTCTGAGGCTCTGTCATATTAATTTACCTCTGTTACCTTCTATGTCACCCTGTGCTTATTGTCATGGAGACCTGATCTTACCACTGATGGTCTGGCATTCCTTCTTGTAACTTCAGGGGTTCTCTGACACTCTGATTGTTTTTCCCTCCCTACTTTTCCCTTTTCGTTACTTCTTTTGGTGTTGGATCCTGCACGTAGTCAAAGCAGCCTTACAGCTTTTCTATCACGTCACTGGAAAGTTCTCTGCCCTCACAGGTATCTGTTGCATATTGAAACAGGTAGCAGCCAGCACCAGTGAGGTTTATCCAAAAGAACACACTGCTGCTGAAAGACTGAAAATGTGGGCAGCCTCTTGCCTTGTCAGTCAACTTCTAAATAACATAAGAACAAAGTGCGTAGGATTGGACAGTCACTGATCGAATTTAAAATAGATTGCTGTGATAAATACTGGAGGCAGTGATAGGACTTTAAATCATCAAACCATCAAAGCAATCTAAAAATAACCAACTGCAGCTTGCAGCCACTTGAATTCAATTTATCGTTTAAATAATTGAGGGTTCCAATTATTTCCAGGTTGCATGTTTGATTTCCTGCTTTTTACGCTATTGTAGCTCTTCTGACATTTTAGAACAGAAGAAAGGAACACTACCCATCTCTCTTTTATTTAAAGGACTGCTGGAGCGAGTCCAGAGAAGGGCAACGAGGCTGGGGAGAGGTCTGGCAAACAAACCATATGGAGACCGGCTGAGGGAACTGGGGTTATTGAGCCTGGAGAAGAGGAGACTGAGAGGAGACCTTATTGCCCTCTACAACTACCTAAAGCAAGGTTGTAGTGAGGCTGGTGTTGGTCTCTTCTCCCCAATTGCTGATGACAGGACGAGAGGAAATGGCCTCAAGTTCCATCAGGGGAAGTTTAGGTTGGAGATTAGGAAGAAGTTCTTTACTGGGAGGGTGGTTGGGCACTGGAATGGGCTGCCCAGGGAGGTGGTGGAGTCACCGTCCCTGGGGGTATTCAACAAACGGGTTGATGAGGCACTTGAGGCCATGGTCTAATGGTCCAGTGGTTAGGAATATGATGGGATAAAGGTTGGACTTGATGACCCTGGAGGACCCTTCCAACCATAATGATTCTATGATTCTAAAGGGAGCGATTCAGATGTTTAAAACTACAAAAGTCACGGCTTGATCTGCTGTACCATTCAGAGATCTTTGGGAAAGGGGATGAGTAAGGGGGATTCTTACATTCTCTGCTAGCTGCCTGATTTTTCTACAGTAGTTCAATGACTCAGCTTTGCAGTGGGAAGTGTTGGGCTTTGAAAACATGACAGTACAGATTTTTGAGTTCTGCTTAAACAGCTCCAGCAGTTTAATGGGAAGATAAGCCGCGGTCAAAATGCTTACCTACCACTCAGAACACATAGGCTTGTGTCTCATACAGCTCTTCTGAGTCCTAAGACACAGCTACCTTAACAAGCCATAGAAGCAACTGGGTTAGTAATGAACAATGCATAGCATGCACATGAATAAAACTAATATTATCAGTTCCTAGCCTGTGTCCCTAGTACACTAAACCACCATCAACTAAGCCTAGTGAGAAAAAAATCCTACCTCACATAAAGAAGTTCCATGATTTGTAAATCAGTTTGTTCACTACTTGGTTTTTCAGAGAGAAAGAAAATCTTAAAAGCAGCCTCTCTCTGCAGGTGCTCTTTTCATTTTCCCCACAACTACAGTGTTTGTTATAATAAAGCAGATGCCACATAGGCATCACACAATGCCAGCAAACAGTTTGGATGCAACAGGTGGAATGTGATGCATTCCAAAGCCTTCGCATATTCTATATTGCAAATAATGCATCCCATAGGTACTGCTTTTTATTCTTTTTAGCAACAGGGTCTGGTTTTGTCCATCACTTTGCTGATTCCCAGCAGTGATGTTTTCCACAATAGCCTGTCTCTTGTCTGTCATAATCAGAAAGTAGAACTTGCTCGTCTCAGTCGCCTGCCCTTGAACAGGAATGGCAGCCACAGCCTCATCAGGAATTCAACTGAAGAAATGAACAACTCTCTTATCAGTGCTCTTGACAGCTACTGATAAGCTGTCTTGTTCCCCTTGTTGACTACAGCACAGCTCTTAATTTGGACTATATTTTCCCTGTACTACCAAGTACAAAAAATGACTTTCTGAGCTTTCAGTTGTGCCTTTTGGCATGGTGTTGGCACACTTGCAATTTGTCTCTCCAAACCTTCAGTGAGTACAATAGAAATTACAGTTGAAACTTCATACAAAGGAAAATGTCTCCCTTCTTCCTTGCAGTTGGCTTCTCATGCCAATATTTGGATCACTAGAGACCTCCTTCTGTCCTAGTCAAGAATCACCAGGCAATTAAAAACTGCCTTAACTGGCAACTAAAAAATTATACGCAGTGGAATACATATGTTGGAGAAAAATCCCTGAGCCTCTTTCCCACAAAGGAAACCAGTTCAAGAACACAGCACTGTTTCACATGGCTCATATGGAGAGGCCCCAGTAGACTGGAAGCTGGGAAACATTGTCCCAGTTTTCAAGAACATTAAGAAGGAAGAACTTGGTAATTACAGGCCTGTCAGTCTCCATTCAGTGACTGTTCAAATTATGGAGAAGGTTATTCTTGGATTTATCGAAAAACACGTGAGAGACAATATAGTGTTTGGTCATAGCCAGCACAGTTTCACAAGGGGAAGGTCTTGCTTAACCAATTTAATTTCCTTTTATGACAATGTCACCTATCTAGTTGTCCAAGGGAAGCCAGTAGATGTGGGGTTTTTTATTTTCCCAAAGCCTTTGATGCTCTCTCTCACAGTATCCTTCTGGAGAAAATGTCCAGCACTCATCTAGAAAAGTCAGTAATACATTGGGTGAGCAATTGGCTGATGGGTGGGGCTCAAAGGATTGTAGTAAATGAGGTTACATCAGTCTGGTGGTCAGTAACCAGCGGAGTTCCCCGGGACTTGACTTTAGGACCAGCACTGTTTAATGTTTTTATAAATCATCTGGATGCAGGAATTGAATGTACATTAAGCAAGTTTGTAGATGATACTAAAGTAGAAGCTGTGGACTCCCTTGAGGGTAGAGAGGCCTTACAGAGAGATCTGGATAGACTGAAGAGCTGGGCAATCACCAACCATACGAATTTAACAAGTGCTGGATTCTCCTCCTGGGACAGGATATGTGTACAACTTGGGGGACAAGAGGCTAGAGAGCACCCCCATGGAAAGAGATTTGGGGGTTTGGGTTCATGGCAAGTTGAACATGAGCCAACAGTGTGCCCTGGCAGCCAAAAGAGCCTCCTGTGTCCTGGGGTGTATCACAGCTGGCTGGTCAAGAGAGGTGATTGTCCCACTCTGCACTGCACTGGTGCAGCCCTGCCTCGAGCACTGTGTGCAGGTTTGGGGGCTTCAATGTAAGAAGGACATTCAACTGTTAGAGTGTGTCCAGCTGAAGATGACCAAGATGGTGAAAAGCCTTGAATGCAAGATTCATGAGGAGCTGTTGAGGTCACTTGGTTTGTTCAGCTCAGAAAAGAGAAGGCTGAGGGGTGACCTCATTACAGTCTACACCTTCCTTAAGGGGGGCAGCAGAGGGGCAGGTGCTGATCTCCTCTCTCTGGTGACCAGGACAAAAGGAAATGGAATGAAGCTGCATCAGAGGAAGTTCAGATGGGACATTAGGAAGAGTTTCTCCATTGAGAGGCTGGTCAGCCACTGGCACAGGCTCACCAGGGAAGTGAGTGGCTGAAAAGGTTTCCTAGACTCTTAACAGCTTTGGACTGCTCAGTGTTGTGCTGGTGACTCTCCTCCTTGCTCCCGCTGATTTTCAGAGCAGCTGGATTGAGACAGCCATTTACTCATTCTATACTCGGCAAATAAGCTGATTTAAGTCCCTGCTAAAATGCTGCAACCCTTTTCTACAGACCTTCAAGTCAATCCTTTAGGATAGATGCTTTCCCACACTTCAGCGATTCTGCAACAACTTCTACCTCTTCCAATTAAAGCAGCACCAAAGCCATCAATTCTCTGCTTTTTCTGAATTACAGCACAGCATATCTGTTGCAACATTTGAGTCAGAACATTTCCCTAGAGTGGTATACCCATCGTTGTCCTACACCTTCCCGATTTATTATCACCATTTCACCAACTCTGCTCTCCCTTTTGCATGCATAACTCATACTAATGCAACATGTCACATTGCACAGCTGTGCTTTTGTACACTTAGTATCTGCACAAATAAGAAATGTACCAAAAAGGCACTGAATCAGGACACAGCTGCAGGGCCAACATAGATGTGCTTCAAATCCACCATTCTGTCAGAAGCTGAAGAACACCCAGGAGATGGCTCACACTAACCACAATGGACAAGCCATTTTCTAGCTGCTCCTTAAGCCATGCATCATTGGGCTGTTGTGTCATGACTAAATGAAAACTGATCCTACCAAGACTTTGAGACCACTGAATTATTATAATTTCTAACATGGGCAAATTGTACATAGGACAGCAAGTGTTAGGGATAGAATTTTTCTTTTTTAAAGGTGAGGGTGAATGAACACAACCCCAGAGCATATTTGTAATAGGAGACCTCTAAGTGCAGGCAAATGTGACTTTGCCTTCAGCTGCACCTGCCTTCATGTGTTCCAAAAATACCTTGATTGGATGAGTCAGTCCCAAAAGCCTTGCCCCAAGGAAAAAGTGTTCCAAGAACTCCAAATTCTGACATGAACTCCAAGAAATTACATCTTCAGAAACTCTCCTTCTGGGAGTACTGGTGAGGGGATGACACTTGCATTAGCTCTGGCCCATAAGCAAGAGCAAGACAGGGATAGTGAAGAACTACTTTCTTTCTCTAGACTTATAAACAAGTTGCTCCAGCAAGCAAAAGGACTGAAATATTTGCCATTTTCTATTTGGTTTTCTTCCTCATGCTACCTCAGTCTTTAAAAATTCAAGCCATCAGTTGTGCAATACTTATATCTGTGTAAACATCTTTGCTAATTACTTAGGTTATTAGTGTCTAAACAGAGCCCATTAGCTCTACAAACAGTAGCAGCCTGTCAGTGCTGTGCCAGGCACTGAGATAAAGCACTTCAGAAGAGGCTGATTAACAGAGAAGATATACTTGGGTTTTGAGACTGGTAAATCAAACTGTTTGCTTAGTTTATTGCCTCATTGAAGATCATAGAATCATAGAATGGCTTGGGCTGGAAGTGACCTTGAAGATCACCCAGTCCCAACCCCCTGCCCTGGGCAGGGACACCTCCCACCACACCAGGTTGCTCCAAGCCCCATCCAACCTGGCCTTGAACACTGCCAGGGAGGGGCAGCCACAGCTTCTCTGGGCACCCTGGGCCAGGGTCTCACCACCCTCACACCAAAGAATTTCTTCCTCACATCCCATCTCAATCTCCCCTCTTTCGGTTTGAACCCGTTCCCCCTCGTCCCATCACTCCATGTCCTTGCCAAAAGTCCCTCTCCAGCTTTCCTGGAGCCCCTTCAGGCACTGGAAGGTGCCCTAAGGTCTCCCTGTAACCTTCTCTTCTCCAGGCTGAACAACCCCAACTCTCTCAGCCTGTCTTCACAGCAGAGGAGCTCCAGCCCTCTGAGCATCTCCGTGGCCACCTCTGGACTTGCTCCAACAGCTCCATACCCTTCTCGTGTTGGGGACTCCAGAACTGGACCCAGCACTGCAGGGGGGGCTCACAACAGCAGAGTAGAGGGGAGAATCACCTCCCTTGACCTACGAGATACTACAAGACATTCAAACATGGATGTGCAGAATGATGTCTGCTTTTGTAGCGTCTGACAATTGTAACACTCCACCAGAGAACACACCAGTGGTTTCTGTATGATACCTTGGGCCTAGTGCAGAGTCTGTTGGAACAGATTCACTTCTGAATCAAATGCTCACTGCCCAGATGGATTGAAACAGGTACGTGTTGTCCAAAGGAAATTTCACAGTCTGCAAATATAAAACATATAAAATAAACATGGATAGTATAGCAATATTCTTCCAAGCAACTGAAGTATGGATCTCCATCAGAAAAAAAAGAAAAAGAAGCAAGCAAAAAATATATTATCTAGATGAAGGTTTAATACAGTATGCAAGAACGAGAACTCTGTCTTTATTCATAACTATTAATTGGAAATTAAAATGAAGAAAAATGCATCTGAAGGACAAAATTAATTGCAAGACTGATCTTCCCTGAAAGTCTTTTTCCTGATGCTTTTTCTGGGTCATATCTGCCCCTCCTCTACACCAACTCTTCCCCAGAAGCATCGGTTTTGGAGAGGATACAAGATTTTAAAAAGCTATATTTGACTTTCAGAAGATCAAAAGTAGTTATGCATCCTTGAAAGTCTGACACTCATTTGGGTACAGGGGGGTTGTTTTCAGGTCTACATTCACAACAGTGGCCTAAGTGCCCTGTGATCCGAAGCAGCCTCTATCTCAGCCCTGAGGGGGCAAGTGCTTGCTGGGAAAAGGTCAAATAGGGATTTTTTTTTGCCTGCCTTTGTGAAGAGACTGTGGTTTCAACCTACTTTAAAATGTGCCCTGTTAAAAACAGTATGCAGATACAGCATGTACAGTTGTTCCTGGTGGAAAGCTGAACAGATATGTCAGAGAAAATTACTGTGGGAGCAACTGGTTCCACTCAAGGGAGTCCCCCTGACAGATAAGGACTCAGCCATGCTGGCAGAGCTGCTTAACACCATTGTGCTTCTACTTGCTATGAGTGATGTACCCCATGGTGGTGCAATTAAAGAGAAATTAATGGGCTGGAGAAATATTACACTTGAAAAAAAGAGTGTTTATGGATAGAAGCTGTGCAGCAATTTAACATCAAGACTTCACAAATGGAAAGAGCAAACTGAAAACCACAGAAAAGTTCTCCCAGTTGTTTCTTCAGTAACAGGGTGTTGATTTCCAAAGGTGTCTGGCTGCTCTTTTGTTCTCGAGGGAGGACTCACCCGAGCAAGGACAGTGAAAGAAAGTGCAGGAGTATGGAGAAGCTGTTCAAGCCCAGATGTTTCCACTGCCGCTTATTATGAGGCATTTTGGATCTCCAGCTGGAAGCAGGAAGGAATGATAATGATGTTGGGGATGGTGGAGACTGGAGAGAAGGTCAGAGCAGAGACCCCAAGACAGGACTGTCCCCTGCGTACCAAAACGAATTGGCAAGGCGCTGTTTGGTACCAAGCCCCTTTAGGAATCTGCTCCTTCAACAGGTGTTTGAGTGGGAGCTATGGCCTCTGGAAAAAAGGGTTCTTTTTAACTTGGGGTCCAGCTTTCATGGAGCAGGGACTTCTTGTTCTGCTCTTGTACGCTAGCTGGCTGCTACTCCAGAAAAAGTATAAAATAGTCATGAATTTCAGGTACTTCTGACAAATCAGTCCCCAAATACTGACACACTGTCCTACAGGAACTTGGAACACACTTCAAAATTATTATTGGACTAATTCAAAATTATTATTGGACTAATTAAAAATTATTATTGGACTATTCACCCTGTTGCCTGTTTTATGTTTGCATGCCCCAGTTTTATTTGCATCAGTACTCCCCAAAGGATCACACTGTACACAGAGAACACACCTACAGGAACCGTATTTTTCTGGAAGCAAGCCAGGCAGATATCATCCAAAAAGGTAGTATTTCATAATTATTATGTAATTGCTACTTTCAGTTCTAGTCCTCTCCAGACTGCAAAAGCAATGCTTATTCAACCAGACAGCATGCAACTTCTCTAGCCCTTTGCTGCTCACCAATAGACTTGATTATCAAGTAGAGATCATCAGATGTTCTTTGTGAAGCATTCATCCCCATAGGAAAAAACAAGGCTATTACAACTCAGAGGCAAAATTCAACCAAATTGTTTGCTGCTGATGGGTTCTACAATAATCTGGTCAAATCCATATCCAAATACCCATCTTTGCCTTTGGAGTAAGGACTCCAGTAACACTCACTGACGTAGATTGATGAAGCATGTAGAAGGAAGAGGAAAATGAAATGCCAGTAGTACCTTTGCCCCATACCCCTGCAAAGGCACTTTCCAATACCAAATGATCAAAATCAAATCCCCAGTGAAGCCACAGTCTGCCAAAAGAGTATTCTAGCCCCAAGGCTCTCTGTGATTATGTACTTTATACCAAGAGGGATAGCATTAACAAGAGTCTGTCAGCTAAAGGACTTCCTTGGAAGGTTAAGAGATACTGGTTGACATGCCCTCAGACAGAACCAGGAGCTGAATCCAGGTCTCCCACATTATGGAAAAATGAGCCAAGAGTCACTTTAGAACAAAAAATTAGAGATGGAGAACTGCTACTCAGTTTTGTAAAGCACACTGAAATCTACCTCATTCATTTCCTTTCTATGTTCCTTCTCGGATTTGAATGCAAATGTTCATTTCAGTATTTCAGGTTTTTTGGGATCAATTCCATCCCCCCCTTATTTTCAATTCAGCTCTGAACTGAAAAAAAAGTGTAAAAATCAACAATTATTCACACACTATGCTTATAGCTAAAGGCCAACACTGCTGGTGAGTTGGAACTGCACTCAGCCCAGAGGATGCAACACCAAAGCATTCCTGGATGACACATTAACTCATAAAAGTGTTAATTTTAAAGGCAGGGACCTCCCCATAGGGATGGAACACACCAGCAACAGGTCTATGTTCTTTTGGCTTTTAGAAAGCTATATAAAATTACTTTCATTAACAAAACAGGTGTGCATCAAAATGCCACCAAGCCCACCAGCTAACAGAGGGGAGCAGCGGTGGCTCTGTCCCCATCTGCCACTGGATGGGTTGGCAGGGCTGCAGCAGCGGCCAGCAAGGAGCAGACAGTGGGGGAAAACACAACTGGCACAGTATTGCCTTTAGCTGTAACTGGGAAATGCTGTCATACACTCTGGGTAACACTTATGGGCTGTGTTTCCGTTCTGTACCACATCTACTGTGCAGGGCTATGAGCTACAGGGGTCACAGCAGCAGCTTTTGATACCCCTCTGCAGGAAATTTGGTATTTAAAAACAAACAAACAAAACATTTGTTCCACTTTGAGAGGGAGATGCAATGGTGAACAGAGGTGTCTACAGAAGAGCCCTGGGAGAAGAGTGGGCTTTGTTCAGAACAGCATTAAGTACATCTCTTTGCACCTTCTGCAGTGCTGCCCACAGGACACTGCCAACTGCTTCAGAGCCATCCAGGAGCAACAAGGTCTCCTCGTCTTTCTTCCAGTGAATAAGAGAGAATTAAGTGCTTTTTCCACACCTCAGAGATGTCTCACTGCAAAGCTGAGTAGCAAATGTATTAACCCTAAGGACAGCCCTCCTCTATTGATGGGGCACAGAGGGACTAAAAGGTCAAGGACGTAAACACTCTGCATCCTCACCCTGATCGACATACATCAGACAGTTTCTGTTTCTGCAAGGAAAATAGATTTATTGAAACATCTTAAGTATTGATATGTGAAATTAAGCAAGTTAACATTGACTTCTTTGCTAGATGCTAACGCTGGGTTATCAGTCAGGCCTCACATCCACACATGGTGTAGAAAATGATGACTCTACTGGGAATGTAAATAACTAAAATAACAGGACCTACACCAGTATCTGCATGCAGGACCATATAAAACAACAAAGTCAGACCATCAGGACTGCATGCATTTGATAAGGTCATATTAATATATTACTTGCACTGATAGCCTTTTGTTATCCAACAAATACAAATTCTCCAGATCAGGACTGATTTCCCAATCATCAACTTTCTTAAAACTATTTTAAAATAATTCTTATTTTTCCTTAAGAATATGTTCCTTTAAAAATAGGCACTTGTTTATTTCTTAGACATCAGTATAATTCCCTAGCAATATCACAACATGCCACCTACTAGGCATCAAATTGATGTCTTTTTATTTCAGTTTATTAAATAAACTCATTCATTTGAAAGATATTTCATGTCTCTTCACATATGCTTCCAATCTTTAGAGGTAATTCTGCACCTGCTAAGAGGTACCTCACAGCTTGACTGACAAAGGGCTGAATAAATATTTTGTGAATAAATTGGTGACAAGTTCCAAAACCAGCTCAAATGACCCCATCAATGTCAAAGTTAGCTGCTAAAACTTTAAAAGCATTCTTTCAGTTCTTGGATCCAGGCCACATTTTGTTCTCAGTTACCAGTATTAACTTGCAGAAGAGCCATGTGAGGTAATACAACAACATTACATCATTTATAATAATGATGTAGGTGTAAGAAATTCCTGTTTCTTCCTCCTTTCCTTACCTTCCCCTCATGTACTCTGCTGCCAAACAAAATTTCACGTATCTGGAAGGAAAAATAAGAGATTTACCTCTCTATTCTGAGACACCCAGATATTTTTCAATTGCAGTTCAAACTTATATTTACTCGAGGAAGTGATTAGCCAGGTGAGTTACCTGATCTTTAAAAACAAAACAAAAACAAAACAACAAAAAAACCCACAACCTCACTCCACCAAAAAAACTAAAATAAAAAAAACCTAGTCAGACAACTGTTATTTGCTTTTTAATGGTGATCATATGGCCCATAACACATCCTTCAAACAGCTATGACAACAGCACAGAGGGACAGCAATCACAGGAACGGCTCCCTACCACAGGCTTTGTGCCAAGCACCACATTGCCTGGAAGGGCTTGGAACAGTCAGACACAACACATCAGTGAGGTAGCACTGACACCTTTCCAGCCCAGAAGCCCATTTGCCATGTGATCTATGTTGCATAGAACATGTATCCTCACACAAAGGCACCCTTCAGCACACACCTTTTGTAACATCTCACCATTCACCCTATCAGCCAGCTATCAGAGGTTTTCCTCAAGGGTTGCAGAATTCCCAAGAGTTTATCCACTGCTTTTCCAAGTGGGGCTACAAATCTGCCCATAGTGCCAGCTGGAGGAGAGGCAAGTCTCCATTCAGCATGAGATGAAGGAAGAAAACGAACTCATTACTACTCCTGGCATTGACAGTCTCATGGTTTGAAATCCAAAGCTGTTGTTAGCCACACCACTCTGCTCAGTCTTCATTTGCAACCCAAGTTTTCCTCCCAAGTGAGGTGGAATTTTACTGCTTTCACTGCAAGTGACAATAAAAGCAGAGTGAAGCAAACTTTCCTTAAGGTAGGCAAGAGCCTTGCTGTTCAGACAGATTTAAACATCACCATCGTATTTAAATATAAAGGTGAAGATTCTCAGGTAATGTGTTCTATCAGAGCCCCACCAAGCCCAGAAACTTATGTCCCTTTATCCAGAATAACAACATTCCCCAAATATTTTCAAGATCAATGCTTCCTAGGAAAGATCAGGAGGAGGGAGGATTTGCTGATGGAATCCGGGTTTGATTCAACATTACTCTAACCCAAAACAAAACAGAGCCATTTCAGAAAGAGGATCCGTTCACTAAGTTTCAACACAAAACTGTTGGAAGCCAGTTATTGGAATATCATTTCCTTCTGCTTTATTCATCTAGTAAAGTTCAGTGATTGGAAATGTATATCTAATTTGTCTTAATAATATTGTTGTGATATTGACATAAATGACTGTCTTTAAAGAAGGTAATCAACTAAGCAAAACTAAAATCCTTCTAAAACAGAAGATATACCAGATATTTTAACATACTGGTTTGCAACACAGAACACGATTGTCAGTGGAAACATTCCCAAACATCTTCTGTTAAACAGACATAATTTACTCATTTATTCTACAAAAGACACACGCAGTTTAGGACCTGCCTGACCTCCAGTGTGGTAGAGGCTATATACACCAACCAGTTACATCCACACAGAACCCAGTAATTCAGCCCATTTCGGTGCCTCTCAAAGAGCTCATTTTTAAAACGTGTTAAGGAAAACAATTAAAAAAATAGAGTGAAATAGGAAAAGAGTAGCACCACTGTATGCTGCTATATGCTGCAGACCATTTGGAATTTGTTCAACACTTCCCACTATAAGAAAAAAAAGAAGGAAGGGGGGAAAAAAGGAATGCAAGCTTTTAGGGATGAGGAAGAAGGCAGATAGAGAACTCCAAGTAGCAGAAGGGATACGTGTGACAGAAAATAAGTGAGGGGGAAGTGCTTATCTTCTCTATTACATTCCTCAGGTGTCCATGTTCAAGCAGTCCACAAGACAGAAAAGCATCATTCCTTTTTGTTATATATGGGAAAACCAAGACAAGCATTACAAGATGACAATAGCAACCAGCTCTCCTACAGCCCAGGAATTTTTACTGTTACTTACAATGTAAAACTCATGTAAACATTACAGACAATGCTTCATCAGTAGAGTTATCTACACAGCCTGTGCATATATCCATTCTTACATATTCCCTGCTCTTCACAGCTGTCTGGTAACACTTCCAGTTCCCTATTACTTATGACCTAACATATCCAAACTGTTAAAAATATATACATATGTTGGAATTAGCTGTCCTTTATAAGTGTTTATGAGTTCCTTCAAGAATTCGGAGATTTACTTGGACTCACAGATGACTTAATTTTAACTCTTCCAGTCCTGAAACAACAGTCTTTATAGTCTTCTATGTATTGCCTCATGAATTCTCTTCCCACAGTTTATAATAATGAGGATAGATGGAAGTACCTTACACAAAATTACACACTAATCCATTTACATTCCTGTTTAAATGCTACTCAATGATGGCAGTATACATGTCAGCTGCTCCCTTTCCTGTGCTCAGAGGACCAACCATCCTCTGAAGTAGGGAAAGCAACCATAACTTTCCCCATGTCACCTTCATGGTTACCTTTGTCTACACTGGCTGCTCAGCTAAGCTGTATCGTGTAGTAGCATACTACTTCTCTCTGCTTGATATAACATACATATATATTATTTTCAGATGTTATTAGATCTTTACTAGAGTTATTTGGTTGCTGTCATGTAGAGTTAAATACGTGAGTGTTGAAAACTAGTGCCCTTAAAAATTCATTTATCTGCTCTAAAAGAAATACTAATTTTAGAAGACTGAGAACTAACCCGTAACTTTGATCCTATGTGTAATTATTTCATAGGCTAGAATCACTACAGAAGACCAAAGATATTATACTGCTTTTTAATATCCATAACATTAGAGGACATGTGGCAATTGTTGTTTTGATATATGTGTAAAATACAACATAAACAGTGTGCAACAGAAGCAATCTTTGTAGTGAGTGGTGTGAAATCACATAAGTAACTTCATCACATGAATGAGCTTACCGGAATGTGACTGGTTTACTTGTGTCTTTCAGCAGATGCAAGCATTAAATAAGTGTAATTCTCCAACTTAAATTTGATCATATAAATCACTCAGACCTGCCATTCATCCCTGCTCAGTTTGCAGAAAGATTCTATTGAAGAGAATGATGCATTAGGACATATCAACAAGTTAAGGACAGGAAATCCCAAAGCATCACTACTTTCTTTTTCTTTACCTCAGTTACAAACACCTGCTTCTTGAACTTCTTTAATGCTTATAACATCAGCAGAGCTTTGCTCTCTGCCCAAACTTTGTATTATTGTGTAACAGTGCAGTTTGTTATCACAGAGAAATACGTGGTGGAACCTATACATGCTAGTAAAGAGCCTTTGATACTCAGCAGCTTCTCAATTTTTTCTGAGCCAGAAATACTTACTTTAAAAAGGAAGAGGAAATAAATGTACAGAAAGCGCTGTTAACCAATGACCTCCATATTGTATAATTATCTGAAGCAAATAGTAATTCTGTTATCACCTGAATTAGAACAATGAAGATTGCATGCAATTACCATGCACAATGAGAGCACCACAGAAAGAGTTGGAGCAATCTTTGACCAGAGGAATTGGTAATGGAGTGCTCCGTCATATTTTTAAATATATCACAATTGTCAAGTATCTTTGAGGTTCAGTGGCATATATGAAACTAGTTAGAGGATTCCCTCCAACTACCTAGTGGAAACAGAAGCTGTGACAGATTTCATTTTTTTAAGCATCGCTACACGTCTTCAGCTTGTCTCAGCTTTCAACAGGGCTCCATATGTCTCCACATTCCTATAACCACCAAGTAAAACACAGTCATCAAAAGCACTGTATCTTTTCAGCCAAAATACTGCATCAAAATGACTAGAACTTTGGAAGGAACTAGAACTTCAACCAGGAAGAAGGTAGATCCTAAGCCCAGGAATTCTAGGAGTGCAAGACTAACACATACAACAGAGATCTTGTTCATCTATTGCTTGTAGTGAAAACAGATAAACAGAAAAATATATGCCTTCCTTGTCTTGCTATGAAATATACTGGTCCATCTGGATCTGTTCAGAGCCTGATCTCCATGGCAGGCAATATTCTATTTGCCTCGCCCTCACATGAAGGCAAAGACTTCCCTCAGGCATTTGGAAGAAATAAAGTACACGGACTAGAAGGAGCAATTAGATACATCTGTTGAGTGTTTTCCTCTCTCTTTGTGCTAAATGGGAAAGTGCTGCTTGCATTTGTAAAGCTGTAACACTTGTACCATTTCAAATGTCTTTTCTTTTGCCAAGTGAACTCTCAAAAATTAGATATTATTGTAGAAAGCACTGCCTAATGAGCCAGTGTCATTTAGAATATTCAGATTTATATTACTACCATCCAGTTTTCAAGCCCTAAAAATGCCATTAATAGGCTTCAGAAATACATGGGATGGTCACAAGGACAATAGCCCTGGGTTACAGCTGTTCTTGCAGCTGCCATAAGCTTCACATGCTCCAGAGATGACAGTGATTGATAGTCAAATTACATTGCCAGTACTTTTCTGTGTCAGGCTCATTATTAGACACAATGCCTTGGTTGCTCTTGGGAATTTGCTTCATTTGGCTGTTCCCTAGAAGAATTCTCCCATCTCCATTAAAGTAAGTTCACATAGTAGAATATGCTCACAAATACATACCAGAAATAAACACTTGGTGTGGTACGAACACAACCAATAATATTTGATAATCAACAAACAAAATATGATGAGCTGCAACTACTTTTACAATTAAAGAATCTATTTTTAGGATGACAAAATTTTTTACCCTTTTTGCATTGCTATGGTTTCACCTTTTAAAAATTACTTTTGTTATGTTCATAGTACACTTAATAGGGGGTTTTTTGTGTAATAGATTCTTACGTTCACACTAATATTCCAAAAATCCTTAGTCAATGTTCCTCATTTTAGATATAAAGGAAACAAAATTCTGTTCCCACATCACCAACCAAGATGAGGAGCAAATGCAGACTTCAGCTGAGTGGATGATCAACACATGGTAGTGCAAGTAAGGAGCTGGTCAAAGATGTATAAAAATTTCACAGACTCCTCCCTTCAGGTCTTTCCATACATACAGTCATAGAAACTGTATTTGGTATTTACAGATGACTGAGTTCAGATTATTCATAACAGCAGTAAATCCTCACTCTGCAGCTGTGATATAAATACTATGGGAATAGCAAGTAGTGACACCTACAGAGATTTCCTAATTAAATATTTCCATTCTAAGGATTCAGTCAGCAGGTTAGTGATTTCTTCATTCTATTTTTCTTGAATGAAATTAAACAAAATGAGTCTTTTCTTAGGAAGGTTTCTTTAAAAAAACTGTTGTGGGTTTTTTTTCCTCTTTGGGAACAGAGTTTAGAACAAGTTAATTCTGTCCCTTATTAAAAAAGACCCAAATCAAACAAACCAAAAAAAGGGAGCAGCAATTTTCCCCTAAGCACCAAGTCTTCACAACTGTTCAGAGGTAAAAAGTGGAATTTTGACAGAACTCATGGCACACATGCATATTTTTTGTGATTTTAATGACAAATGGCCCTAAGAAAGTTGTGATGGTAATATTGCTCTGCAGCAGAAACCCCAGCACCACTGTGCACGTGATGAACTGTTCAGAGCTCTCCCTTCTGGCTGATCATGAAGCCTGGTAACTTCATTACCCATACCACCAATATTTCCCCAGGTTAGAAGCCTGTACTACTGCTCAAACTAGCAAAGATGTATCTGACTCCTCAGGAAAAAAAAAAAAAGATGGTGGGCAGAAGAACTTATATAAAGACATAGCACCATCACCAGCACTGCTTTAGTATGGAAAACGTTACCCGATCCTGCCTCTTCCATTTCTCCATCTCATCCAGCACTACAAACATGTTTGGTAGTGCTCTGCTTCCCCTACCTCACACTTCACATTTGTGTAGCCAAAATGAAGTTACAGCTTAGATAAAGAAAGAAAAAATAGAAGGCCTCTGTGAGGTAACCTGGTTTTAAAAATGATGCTTCATGGCACTGCAAGCAGCATCTAAATCGAGTGATATTCTGTAAATACTGCAGCACTTTGATCTGGACAGGCACAAAAAGAAACAGATTAGAATAAATCGAAAAGAATAACATTGTCCATTAGCAAACCTGTAATTAGAACTTCAGAAGTAGTCTTCTTTTCCTTGCTTCACAATTGCAGTAATCTTCCAACATTCTATTGAAATGTCTTCCAAAGTTTCTCTTTACAGTGTGAATGCAAGCAAACTTTAAATGGAAATGTAAAGGGACCTAATCTCCCACCAAGTAAAGAAAAAGACCCCCCATAAACCTATGATATTTTACCAAGAACATTCGAGCTGCAGAAGATACAGATGCAGATGCATGAGGAGAACTGTGAGAAAATTTCTAGACATGGTATCTATAACCACTTAACACACTTCTTAAAAAAAACAAAACAAATTCAGTGTTACTATCCTTCATGCTATACCTTTTCTTTTTCTATTATTTTCCTGTTCCAAACACCTCTGATTGCAAACACCTTGGTTTTATAGCAGGTAGCAAATAAAAACTTGCCCTTGCTTTTTTTTATGTTCCCTGCTCGATGTCTCGGCAACGATGCAACAGCTGGGAGAGGGCAATGAAAGCAGCCCCTGGCACATATACAGTGGATTATGCTCAGCACAGATGGAGGTTTAAGATAATTTAGCTGTCCAAACCCCCCTGTCTCCATTGAGACTCATAATTCAGCCATATTTGAGCAGATTATTGCAAGGATGTGAAAGGCCCCAGTATTAAGGCAGTGTTTTAAAGGAACTACAAGTTCTTGCACCAAAGCATTAAGATGCTGTAACTTCTCTTGAAAACAGTGGTACAATTCTTTTATGTCAACAAAAATAATACAATTCCTTCAATGGGAGTCAGGCTTGCAAATGGGTCAACTACCCTATTTTACTTGTCCATATTCTACAGGAAATGGCAGCCTCAAACTTCTTTTTTTTTCTGCCAAATTCTAGGCAACTAACTTGCCATGGAAAACACTGAACCATCTAAAGTACACCGAGCATTTTCTAGTATGTATTACTCTTAGCAGCCAGATAACATATTGATCTATTTCATTTAGCACTTGTTTCATTCCTCTGTATTTCCACCACCAACTTGAATCAACTTTACATGGTGCTACCTCCATTGCTGTTTCCACACTTGTACTATCACCTCTACAGAGTCTCACTGCAGACACCAGCTTGGGATCTCAACTGCTCCTGGCAGCTTGCTCTCTTTCCATGTTTAGATTTAACAATTTCATGACAGGAAGTTTTTTCCTCTACTAAAGCAGTCTTTAACACTATATATAATACACTAATATATAATTTAACACTAATATATAATTTAATATACAATACTAATATATAATACTAATACTATATAATATAATACTAATATATAATAATATAATATATATAATAATATAATACAATATAATATAATGCTAGTAATATATAATACTAACAATATAATACTAATATAAAATTTAACACTAATATGTAATACAAGGGGGTGGAGGGGGGAATCTGCTGTTTGTTTGAATGAAAGAGAAAGAAGACTTCCATTTTAGAGAGAGAAACAATGTCTAAATCTGAACCAACCACTCCAGATACTGGGTATGTTTCTATCAAACTGGCTGATATCTCTGCCAAGTTACATATTGCGAAACTTTTATGTTATCATCAGGACTAAGGAAAACAAAATGTCAGAAAAGCAGTTTGCAGAAAGAAGAGAAAAACAATCCACAAAAGGAAAAATCTAACTTGCTGCTGGTGGTGTGTGTTTGCCAAAGCAGCTCTGGATACCTCTTCTTAAGCAACACAGAGGACAGAGAAATGCTAAGAAATGCTGAAGAGGCAGCACGCTTGGCAAAGAAGATTGCACGTGATGGCTCCAGTGCCCTATCCTTATCTCAATTCTTGCTGTGAGCCAGTAGCTGTTTCGGGTTCTACTCCCCTGTAAATGGCACTATAAGGTCAGAAAACCCAAATGAGGCTTAAATGAGGGCATCAGAGTGTATCACTGCTCCCCTGTATTACAGAACTTCGAACATAGTTGGAATGCAACCTCAGAAGTCAGTCTGTAAGCTGTTACAAATGCCACATAGATCTGGCCCTCTCTAAAGTATGAGCTATGTGAGAATTTATTCAACAAAACATATTTTTATAGCGCATAAACATTAGAGAGAAGTGTTTGGATGTTGGCCAATTCAAATAGAGCAAACTTGGCTTCTGAGAAAGCAAATAGGAAGCACAGCATTATCAAGTACCAAATGCACTAGGGGGAAGATGTGCACCGTGCCAACTGTCAAGACTTGAAAGTTTTCAAAGATAAAAACATCTGAAAATTAATGTTAAGTTTGCAGGTAAAAGTCAGGAATAAAATATCATAATATTCAAAGCATCAAGTAAGAAAGAAAGAGCCCAGTGTTTATTTGCAAAGTGTCTTTTGGCCTCCTAGAGAGCCAGACTGGATTTTTAGATATTTTTTTAAAATGTCTGTAACTGGCAATTTTGTGCATACAAAGGCTTAGACAGTCATTGAAGACAGTTCTGGAAAACCTGGCAAGTTTTGCTCTCTGGAGATTTTTGAAAAACCAACTGCTGTAGAGTGATCATGTATCTTTTGTGTCTCTCTTTCTCCAGGGCAAGAAAGTATATTACACTTTAAAGATTCATAAATTGCAGATTTCTCACATGTACTTGTTGCCACTTAGTCTTCCAGTTTATCATCTATGACCTCTTTATTTGGGACTGTTATATTATCTCCATTCTCATTGAGATAATTTCCATTCTTCAGTGGCTATAGTCACAATCTGTTACAGGATAGCAGGAAAAATAAAGAAAAAAAATAAAAGAAAAAGAAAGAAAAAAGAAAGAAAAAAGAAAAATGGTACCTCTTTCTCTCCATTACATTGCAGATTAATTGACAAAAGTATGTGCAGCCAGCAGAAAGAAAGAGGGGGAAAGGAAGCAAATTTTCCATTTGCAACCATCTTTGCAGTAGGTCAGTATGGGTTAGAGCCACAACCCAGAATTTCTGAAAAAAGCATTTCCAAACTCTCCATGGCAGCACCTCTCCTGACTCACACTACTGCCATAACTCTAAGTTTGTAACTGTAGAGTCAGGGTTTATATATGGTTAAAAGAGGAGAAGGGAATCTTGGGAAAGTAAAGCTTTCAATGCTTTTACACTGCAGCATAAATCCTAAACCCCTTTGAGTGTTTACTTCGAGGGAGGAAGGAATTCTGTCTTTGACTAAGACAAGACTAGCCTTAAATTAATGAGACAATAATGATTTTAATGCAGAACAAGGCTTTGGTACTTCATCTGGAAGCCAAGGAACAGCAGCTCCATGATTTGCATTCTGCTCTGCATACAGCACATTGTGGCTGCCAGGACTGGTGCTCCCACAGCATGTCCTGCACAACCAGTGTGCCCTCCTGGGGCAGGACACTCACCTGCTATTCCACCTCTCTAAGTCAGGCTGGATGGCTCACATTTCACCTCTGGAAATAAACCAAATATGTCTGGTTACTGGTTTTAATTAGCAGGTCTCTGCTTAGAGCATTGGTAAAGAGGTTCTCTCTTTAGAAAAGTGGCCTGGTAAAGTAACTATGAGTTGACTTCTAAGTCTAGTCAGCCAGTTAGTTACATGCCCTGTTAACTCTTACCTCTTCCTTCATGTCCAGTCTCCTCAAGTTCATGCAATTGAGCATTGGTCCATACAGAACAACAGAACTTTTTCATTCTATCTCCACTGCAATCCACCTTTTTTCCTTCCACCTGACCATTTTCAAATAAACCAAACAAAATGGGTTCTCAAGAGACTACTGACTTGGCACAAAGCCTAATAAAAATCCATAGGAATTCTGGCTGATGGCAGAGCAGGACTACAAAGACTGAGATTTTTCTGAAGTTCTGACATGCTTTTTCTATACCACAGTAGGTCCAAAACCCAAATGAAATGAGGTATTCACACAAGATGTAACAGAGCTCTAGAGCTCCTCTCTGCAAGAGATTCAATTTAAACAAACAAACACCACAACAAATTTGTGAAAGAAGTCTTTCAAAAGAGGGAACCTCTGTATCTTGTTTACCTAACACATTCTTTCTCAGTCATCTTCCACTGGACCCTGTTGGAGACACTGCATTAAGTGAAATGGTCCCTTTGTCTCACTCAATGAAATATGTTCTAAGTTCTAGCTATAAACTGTATAGTCAAAATCTAAGCAGTAACAGTTCCATTAATCTATGTTTATTACACTAATAAGTTAATCTTCTCTGGCAAACACCACTTGTAACCTTACATGACATAAGAGTGTTTTAGGATTAATGCACCTGTGTGTAAATATTCACTGGAGCAAAATTCATGTACACTAACGATTGAATTGCTTGTTATAGCAAGAGTCAGGTATGGTGCAGTGGGCACCGAAATTTGTGCTTTCCATACCACGGAGAACTCCCTGCAACCCACACCTAAGTAAAGCAACTGAGATCAGTGTAACAAGTACATTACTTTCACCCACAGAGGGCATAATGTATAACTGCATTCAAGAAGACATTTCTACTTTTCCTAGGCTTATTAGTTAACCAAAACACTGTGAAATAGGCTCCTATCAGTTACAATATTATGAATTCCAATTCCCCTAGTTGGCTGAATCACTATCTGGATTACAAGTGCAATGGACAGAGCTGCTTGCAGTTGAATAGAGCAGCCAGAGGTGTTTCAAGTGTCTCAGTTTTCATTCTAACACTAAGAAAACACCTCAGCAACCATTATCTTCACAATTACAATTAATATGCTGGCATATAGTTACATTATAGCTGACATAATTTACAAACTTTTGCTTCTATTTAACAGCTTGGTATATTTTAAAATACACACTTCACTGTAAAATAATGAATTGCTCGGATTTGGAGTCTAACATTCATGATCTTAAAAGAAGGTGCTTATTGAATGAGGTTGAGTACAGTGGAAGTTATCGAATTCTGTAGGCATGAAAATGATTTCCATGTTTTGTACAGCATCTAACACACTGAAGTTCAGAGCCCAAGAGGTTTCTAAGCACTATTGGAATAATAAAAATAACAAGTAGTTAGGGCAAAGAAATTTAGTTCAGTTTAATACAATACTTTCCTCATCTTCAGATTCCAGAAAGCCATATACCCAAAGGAAGGAGTGTATCTCCTCTGTCAATAAAAGAGGGTACCAGTCTCCCATTTTATTATTTCCTCACATTTAGTTATGTTTTTTGGTCAAACATTGCCATCCAGTGGCAGGAAGAGTGGTGGTGTGAATGCCAAGTAACGAATCCTGTCCATTTTTCCAGTACCACCTGGCTTCAAAATGACACAGACAACTTAACAACTTAATTTTGTTTCCTGCTAACACATACACTTCTACTTTCACATGAGACAGCAGAAAGATTATTCAGGCATAAAATGTCCTTAGCTAGAAGCACCTAATCAAAGCAAATGTTGAGAGCTGAAACACACTTTTAAAGGCTTCCTCACCAGTTAAGCTCAGCTAGTACCTGGTTCTATTCTGACATTGCAGGGAGCTTAGAGCCTGTCCCAGCTTACAGTCAAGGCTGGAAATACAAAATGAACACTTGACCACTAGAAGCAGACTGAGAACTCCTCCTCAGCTATTCACAAGTCATTCCAAAAAGATCAATCTCAACCCAATGGCTCAGAAAGCACAACCCTTGACGTTTCAGCTGCTCAGAAACATCAACAATCATATGCAATTCTGAACTCTCTGCCAAGCATGCGAGCCCTTTTCTTCCCCCTGGGACTTCTCTTTTCCTATTGTTCGCACCCTGAGAAAACAGGGGACTACAGGAAACAGCTTGCTCAGCTCTTGCTGGTGCACTATGACTCTGGTGCAGAGTCCTTACCGTAGGTGCTTTTAGCACCATCACAGCCACGGCACGTGCTGGACTTCACCCACCTTCCCCACCATGTAACCTGTAGCATTAGATTTCTTTCTTCTGGGTCAGGTTCTACAGTTCAACTACTTCTCAGCCTGCCTTGCAGTTTACCCATTTTCCAAGTGTGGTTGCAATAACAGGTCTAGTTCAGCTTTTTCCCTTACAAGAACCCTTCCCTTGGAACATCTAAACAGCCACTGATTAGAAGGACTCAAAACAGCGTCTTAAAAAAAAATGGGGAAAAGAAAAAAGCTACACAAGAGCATATATTCTCCTTAGCATATAGAGTCATGTCTTGCCAGTACATCTGCAGGAAAAAGATGCAGGAGATGAGAGCACTAATTGGAAACTGGGGGAAAAAATCTGGAGCTTTAAAATTCCCAGAAGCTCCTCAAGAGTTGATAACCTTTTACCAGAATTCTCTGATCATTGTCATTATCAGTGTTAAGAAAAGATCACAGGGACAGAAGAATTTGCATCTAACCTCTCACAACAGGGCTCCTGATCACAGCACCACACTCGGAAACATTCTCAGATATAGCCAAGCTAGAAACTATTACAGACATCAGATCTCTCACTCTGGTTTGGTCTTTTACAGAAGAACTTTTGGAACAGTGAGATTCACTGTTTCAGCCCAGTAATTTAAGCTTCATGACTACCTTGTCTTTCCTAGCATACATCTCTTTTTAACAATGTGTATGAAGTTTAGAATGCTTAAAATGATTCATTACATATTCATTAAAGTTATCCATTATTTCCATTGTATGAAAAAAATGCTGACCAGCTGCAAATGGAGAGCTTATTTCTAAAGTAGGATAAGATTAAATTCCTTCCATATCACAATACATTTACGGGGGCATTTTACTGCTAAAATAAACAGTGGTTGGTTTTCCTTAGAAGGAAACTATTTTAGAAATAGAGAAAGGATAGTAAATGTTCAATTTAAGCAGTAAGGTTTTTGTTTGTTTTCATTTTTCATGAAACCTCTATATACATTGCACATTGTAGCCCTGCATGATTTTTCCTTGGTTGTTATTTGAGTTCACAAAAAGAGAGTTATCCTAAATCAAACTATAATTCCACATGTGGCACATATTCTCCTGTATTATTGGTAGTCTTTAGCGACAGCATGAAACCCTTGTTTAACAGCAATTTGTCAAAAATATATGTAGAAAGATGACCTCCAAATAACAGCCTAAAAATACACTTTCAAGGACCAAACACGGTCAAAAGTGGGTTTATGCATTAAAACAAAAACTAGGTTCTTAGAACAATGCTGGCAGAGGTACATACTCTCCTAGTAAAGTTCACACTTCCACCTTGCAGAACCTCAAGGGAGGTAACTGATTTAACACACACAAAAGACAGAAGTAGAACTTTCCTTTTGGGGAGGGAAGAAATGGAACCAGATGAACATACATTTTACTGAGTGCTTCTAAAAAGCTTCTTTTCTTTCACAACAGCCCAGAGTGCAATCACTTAACACATCAGGCAGCCCAGCATGGTCAACTACTTTCCTCAAAATCTGTAGAACTCCATGAGTTCCAAAAGTCAGGCAGTTCCCCTCCTGCTGAGCAGTGCCCTGTGCAGGATGCAGGGCCAGCAGACAGGCACAGCTTTGGAAGAAGCTACAAATATATTTGGAAGACTGTAGAGGAGGTTTAATCAAGTAGATGGGGTGATTTAAGAGATGATGTAAAATCACACAGTCCCCGACACATTTCATTTGTGGGGTTTTTTTTACAATTTCAGACCCACATGCTGGTATAGACAGCTTAAAAATGCTTTTTCTAGAAGGTTGTGTGGGTTTTTACATGGTTGTTTTTTGGGGGGTTGGTGTTGTTTTGGTAGGGTTTTTTTGCCAGCAGAGGCTGCTATTTCCTTTTAGTTCAGCAAACATGTCCAACAGTTGCAAAAACACTAAAATACAGAGAATCCAGTATTGTGGAAATTGATTGTTCTAATTAAACCAGTAACACTTGGAAGTTAAGGAAAGAAATAAGTAGTTTACTCAAAATCTTACACTCCTCATTAATCCTAAAATGTTTTTCAGCAAAAGCTCATAATTTCTGCTTATTTTGTCCAGGTCAAAGTATTTGAAAGTTACAGTAAGGCTGCAGTCGAACCCCACTCAACAAATACATTACATTTCTGTAACATTTATAGGCTTTTCTACGGTATTTATTTCTGAGATATTTATGAACCTCAGGAGAATAGGAAATTTATTTTCTCAGCTCCACAACATGGCAAGAATGCTTATGCATCTTTGCAGATGGGGAAGGCCACAAAAAAACAGATTTGACTGGGAATGATGTGCAGATCTCCAGAGTCTCCTCAGTCAGCACTAACCACAAGGTTATTACTTGTTCCTTATTTTAGGTTTAAGGACCTAAAGTATTTCTCATTGCTGTTTAAAAAATGATAAGTGTATTTTACTTCCCATTGCAGCAGCTTGCATATTTCTAAAATATGTTGTAAGTCATTGAACAGCCTCACTAAGCCTGGAGGTTGGACTAGATGATCTTTAAAGGTCTTTTCCACCCCAAACTGCTCTATGATTCTATGAGAATCCAGCTTTAAAAACTGTATTACAGTGTAAATTTTACTGTCCTAGTCAGAAGTAACAGATTACACGGAATCAAGTATTGCACAAACATGAGCGTTACCCAGAAAAATTATCATCTTGGGAGTACGAGAAAGTGAGTAATAAATAAAACAAAGATAGATTAGGCACAGGAAGGAAATGAACAACTAAAGGCAGTGTTTTATACTATGATTCTACTTTACACAATAATCCAATATACTTGGCAGTTGAATTTATACAGCTTAATTTTGTAGCCTAGGATGCCTTCCTGTAGCTTAAGACTTCAGCCTATAGGATTCTTATGGCCCAAGGCTTTGGCTGAGCTGAAGTCCACTGATCCCAAAGAGAAGTCCTCTTTTCATTTTTTGACAGTCTAACATTAAAAAACACTTTCATCTTGGGTAGATTTTTAAGCAATTAAGACTTTTACAGCATTTAAGGTGTGCTGTTCTAGCTTGTTCTACCAGGTCAAAATGTAATGAAAACATGAGGATTGTTCATAGAGCAGAAGAACTCCTCACATTTAACTTCTTTCTTTTTAATGACAGAACACAGAGAGCCTTCAGAGAGAGGCATTCCTAACAGGCTTGCAGTGCTTTAACATAGTTGTTAGGTAAAAAACCATGAACACTAACAAGGGAAAGGATTCTTTAGTTTCCCCACACAGGAACATCCAACCTGGATGGAACCTAAGTTCCTAAGTTCCAACCTAAGTTGGAATCTGCACGACTATACTTTTAAGAGAACTTCATTTCATCAGCAAAACCCTCCAAGATACAATGAACTTGACTTTATTTGTTCTTTTCAGCTCTTGACAGATTCACACAGCAAAAGACTTCTTGTCTACAGGGTAAAGTCAGCAGCAAATATACGTGAAATGAATCACGATAAGATGACAAGCAATGAGAGCAACCCTTGTCAGAATAAGACCTTCCAACTAGTTTTTCTTGCTTTCTTTCTAGGATTTATCTGTATTCTTTAATCCCATTAGACCTTTTACAATGTGCATACTCTGACAGCAGATCCTCCACATCAGTGGAGGAAACCAGCAGCAAATTAATCATATCCTCCAGATTACAAAATTAGCATTCCCACAAGGAACACCTATTCCTGCTTCTGCTGCAGAGGATACATCTGGCCGTGCTCTGCAGACTGCTCCTTCTCATTAGTCCAGACATCCATTGACTCCCCTCTTACTTCCTCTTGAAACATTTACATCAGCTGCTCACCTGCTCACTAGGAGTAGGAACTGTTTTGAATGGAAGAAAGTCGGGTTTATCTGTAAGTGTTATAGCAAACACATAGAGCACCTCTTACTAAAATTGAAGTGGTGTTGGCTCAAGTCTACAGGAATTGGTGTTCAGTGAAGGAAAGTTCAGAGTATTCCTTGTCAGTAGGGTGGCATACAGGAGGTCAGCCACGGGGCTGCGCAGGGAGGGACAGCCATCCATGGACACAGAATGGCAGAGAGAGCATGCTCCCATCAGAATCATCAGGGGTTTTCCCAGACTGCTTTCCTGGTCTTAGAACTGATTCCAGGGAAAAAAAAAAAAAAAAAAAAAAAAAAAAAAAACAAAAAAACACTCTAAAAANATACACTTCAGAAAATTGTCAATGCTCAGAAAATAAAACCTTAAGAAAAGCCAAAGTTCAACATTTCTTACGATCCAAAGATTATGTAGAGAGGGAACAGAGCTACTAGTAACTACCATACTGAGCACACAGGAATGATAGAATGTGCTTGCAAAAATTGAGCAGGAAGGCCTTTAAAACCAGTGGGGACAAGAGACAGGGAGGAAGAGATTCCCAGGACTGAGATCATAAACTATGTGCAGGAAATACAACTGTATTGACAGGCATCAAATGAGCAGTTCAAAACACATAGACTGAGCAGCTGCAAATTATCAATACTGTATTTATTATGCACGGTCTGTGGTCAGATTATCATATAAATCAACCAAAATTAAGATTTTCGAGATTAGAATAAAAATGTAATTGTTACTTTCCAATTCAGGAAGGGCACTGTTGCCTGCATACCGACCAACCAACCACTTAGGAATCATGAGTTGTTTAACTTCCATGGCTATCGGACAAAAATCACACCACACTGGTGAAAGTCATTCAGTCAGTGGAGCACAGGGCTGCCTGCTCCAAGAGACCTCAACAGCCCGAAGAACGAGCTGATGACCACCTTATGAAGTCAAGAAACATAAATGCAGGGTCTTGCACCTGGGATGGAACAGCCTCACACACTAGCACATGCTGGAGGCCAGCTGCCTAGGTAGCAGCTTTGCAGAAAACGACCTGGGGCCCATCAAATGAGAAGCTGAACATCAGGAAGCACCATGTCTTTGAGGAGAAAAAGGCTCCTTTTTCTAGCAGAACAGGTGAATAGATCATTAGCCTCTGTTCAGTACTCATGTGAGTACTGGCATTTACTGGCATACCGTGTCCAGCCTGGGCCTCCTATTATACAAACAACGTTGGAAACCACAATGAGTACAGTGGAGTGCCACCACACACAATATGCCTAAAATGATTAAGGCCTTAAGATGATTAGGAGACTGAAGAACATGACTCACAAAAGTCAGTGTGCTGGATTTGCTTATCCTAAAGATGAGAAGGTTAACAAAAGATACAATTACTACCAAGTTGTTAAAGAGAAGATAGAGCCAGACCCTTCTCAGAGGTGCTCTATAAAGGGGTAAGAGGCAACAAACACATGGTACAGCAAAGGAAATTTCAATTACACATAAGTAAAAAATATTCTTTATAATGGGAGTGTTGGAACACTGGAACAAGCTGCAAGAGATATAGTGGAATTCTGTCATTAAGGATATTGGGGACAAACTTTTTAGCAGGGCCTCTGCTATAGGACAAGGGCTAATGGTTTTAAATCAAAAAGGGGAGATTCACACTACATACAGGGAAAAATTTTTTACAGTGAGGGTGGTGAAACACTGGCACAGGTTGCCCAGAGAGGTGGGAGACGCCCCGTCCCTGGAAGCATTCCAAGTCAGGTTGGACGGGGCTCTGAGCAACCTCATCTAGTTGAAGATGGCCCTGCTCATTGCAGAGAAGGTTTGACTTGGTGACTTTTAAAGGTCCCATCCAACCCAAACCATTCTATGATTCTATGATATTCAAAACTTGATTGGGCAAGAACCTGATTTAACTTCAAAGTTAGATCCACATTTTATATTGGCCCTGGTTTGAGCAAGGGATTGGACCAAATGACCAGGCAGGATCCCCTCCAAACCCAATTATTATGAGTCCACCATCTTTCACATCCACTGCATGAACTCAAGGCCTTAAGTGCTAAATGGCAGCATTCTTCAGCAGAGCTATTAGGAGCTAATTACTGGAAAATGTTCGACAGCTTAGAAAGAAATAGAAACCAGAGGGCTTTTCACAGCTTCTCAGAATGAAAAGGCAATGGCCTACTTTATCAGTGTGATTTAATGTTACTTTACACTTAATGAATTATATTTTGGGTGATCAATTCACTGCACAATCTGATTTGCTTCTGCATTTTACATAAAGAAGCTGTCAGGAAGAAACCAGAGAATTTTGCAGGCACTGTTCAGACTTCTAGAACATAAGAAGGAGACTGAAAGATTATGGAATAAACATTCAAGCTAGATATTTAGGGTAAAATTATTAGAAATAACACAGGAATTTAGGTGCCAAGATAATTATCAATGTAAGTTTGAAACTTAGCAGTTTGTGGTTTGAAACTGGTGATCTTTCTGATTGGAAAATAGGATTATAAATAGTAATACATTATTGTATGATTAATAACAATAACTTAATGGATTAATTCCTTACCATTTTTGTTTCACACTCTCTCCATTCATATACAGGTCATTATGTAGACCTATTTTCTGCTCACATTTGGATAGTTCTTGTTCAGATCTAAGTGCAGATTTCTAAGTTTTCAGAAATATGTCAAATTGAACAATGTTAATTATAAAAGCACAACTGAAACAGGTTGGTCTCAGTAAAATCCTCACAGGAACAAACATCTGGGTTTTGTTTGGGTTTTTTTCACATAGGTAGCACTATCCATTACATAAGTAACAACCATCAACCTGTTCATTTATGTTATCAAGGGAAAAAACAACTTTGTCATTCTCCATTAGGATTTTACACCAATATAACCGTGTCAGTACCTTTACAATGAGAACAAAGCCTTACAGTCTTGGGCCCAGTTCAGACAAGATGAGTCTTGCTCTAGTCTGTGGAAGTGTGTTAGTGAAAATCTTTAAGTGACAGAAGTCCCTTCCAACTTCATCCATTCCATGATTTTGTGATCTTGAAGGACAATCCATTTCTCTTCTAAAATAGCTAGAAGAATCATATCCTTTGCTTGTTCTTCTTCCACAAGAGGGATATTACAGAGTAGGGCAGAGCATTTGCAAGGGCTTCTTATTGAGCAGACTTCTGAATTGGTTTTGGAAGTTTGGAAAACTGCCCCAAGAACTGAATTCTGAAATTATTATTTTACATCTTTCTGTTACTTGAAATAAGCAATACACACTATTTCAACCATTTTAAGAAGGATTATTTTTCAGAACATCAAGAAACACTTCAGAAGTATGTGGTACGCTTCCTCAGAATAATGTGGGCATTTTCCAAAACCAACAAAATTCCACATTAAAGCCAGTTCTCATCAACAGTTCTGGATAAACAGATAGCATTATCCCCCTCACTCATCAACAAATCTTGTAGAAGTCCATCTTCCTTTTAAGCACTGATAGCTGAACTCCTACTTGCAGCTCAAAATCCTATGTTTGTCATCACTGCTCCAGAATTTCAAGCCATGAGAGCAATACCAGTTTATTAACATCTCAAGCTGATAGGTCCATTAGTTAAAGTCTACAAGAGTAATTCAGTAAATCCACAATCCACTGGAGTGTAAAGTTAAGTTTTCTTTTAATATCAAAAGGTGTACAAAATCTCTGAAAAAAAGCCATATGAATAGAAATGTTGGCAAAATCAGCCTGTGGAGCAGTTCCTGGATCACTCATAAAGTGTATTATTGACTTGCCACAACTAATTTTCCATAAAAGACTATATCAAAGATCAACAATTTTTTTTATAAACTGCACCAGCAGCTGTTAGTATTTCTTGAACTTGAAAGAATAAAGTTGTCAAGAGGAATATGCCATTGTAAACAAGTACCAGATGGTAGAGTGATTTCTTTAGTGCCCTGTTTAATTACAAGTAACCATGAACACAGGAAAACACAGTCAAACAAGAAAAAGAAGACATGTAACTGCATTAAACAAAGATCAAGACCTCAATTCTATCTTTCCAAAAAATTTTTCCTAGGAAAAACAGAAGGAAAATTGAGTTCTTCATTTTTAGAAAGCAGCATTTAGCTACCAGCAATTATCACTAGCTCCTCTTCATGTTTTTCCACATCATGAGCCAGATTCTTCCATCATTATTCATCAAACACCATGAAAATACTGTTTTTAACTGTAAACACTCCCAGCTGAACTACATATTTAAAAATCATAGCAGCAGGACCTGGATTCATTATTTCACATACTGGAAGGAGTTTTAAAGGTAATGAACCTTATTACTTCTACCTCCTTTGTTCTTGACCCAGTGGTGGCTGTAGCGGCAGTTCTGAATTCCTATTTTACCCCATAACAAGGGGAAGTCTGTCACCCAGTAAGGTATCGTTTCTGTAGCAGTTCAGTTTAGGAGGTAAAGCAGATGGGGAAGGAAGCAGCAGCAAGGTGAAAATGTGCTATGTCTATGTGTAGATGCTTTTCCCCCTTAAATTCACAATAAGAAAGAAATATGTAATTCCACATCTAAATCCTGAACTCTCTCTTATCTAAAGAGGATTTTTTAAAATCCTTCTTTTAATGACGGGTGACCTCATCAGTGTTTATAAATATGTAAAGGGTGAGGGTCAGGAGGATGGAGCCAGGCTTTGCTCAGGGATGTCCAGGGACAGGACAAGGGGAACGGGTGCAAGGTGGAACACAGGAGGTTCCGGGTGAACGTAAGGCAGAACTTTGTCACTGTCAGTGACAGAGCACTGGGCCAGGCTGCCCAGAGAGGCTGTGGAGTCTCCTTCTAAGGAGACATTCAAACCCCGACTGGATGAATCCCTGTGTGCCCTGCTCTGGGTGGTCCTGCTCTGGCAGGGGGGTTGGACTGGGTGAGCTTTCGAGGTCCCTTCCAACCCCTGACATTCTGTGATTCTGTGATTCTGTGATTTTTCCTCTCACACTTATTTTAAATACATATTTTCAAATTAGAGCCATACTTCAAATACATGTACATATGTATTTAAAGCATGACTCTACTTTGAAAAACAGTATATGAGTGAAAGAAAAATACTCCTTCCTACTTGCATAGTGCTTATGCCTGGATTTAGAAAGTAACTATTTCCTTTAACAAATACTGATATCAAAGACTGTAATTAGCACAAGCATTGAACACTCAACTTTTGTCTATAAAAACAATGACAGGCTGATATAATTCTGTCAACAAGACATTTTCTAACAAGCAGTTCCTCTATGAACTTGTAGAACTAGACTGAATATCAGAATGCCACTGTAAATAACCCCAACCAAAGTGTTTCCTTTAGGAAATGGTGTTGATTTTTCATTTACAAGCCTGCTCTTCCCCTCCCCCCCAGCAACAGTTCACTTACAATTTGAGATGACACCTTTCCCCAAACTGAGGAGCAAAAATACTTTACAAAGTGAACAGAAATCCTTATTTTATAATCAAGCTACAATCCTAATAAGAAGTGTTGTTATTCAGTATCAGGACACTTGGATTGCCCGTTCTTCACCATCTCACACCTGTCAACATAAGTTCTATTCACATTTTCTGCTCATAACTTGTACAGACACTTGCTGTTCAAACTGCCTCATCAAATCTTTCTAGTACCTTTTTGGAGACACCTAATTACTAATTTGAGCTTTAGATGATACCAACAGAGTGCACCAAAAGATGAACCTTACCCAGTTGCCCATCTCAACAGTGTTGTGTAGCAAACTGCCAGTTTTCTTGACCCCATTGTTTTTTCGTACCGCCTCTCTCTACAGAGGTCTCCTCTCTTTCCCTTTCCCTTACATTCCTCTTCCTTTGTTGTAGAGCCCATTGTCCTGAAGGCTCTACAAAAGGTCACTCTCTCAAAGGCTCCTCCTCCACCTCTGCACATAGCACTTCTCTCAGGCTGTAACACATCCTACAATCTAATCCTATCTGGGGGTGCAGTTAAATATTTGCCAACCCCTTACCAGCAGAAGCAGTACATAAATGCAATGTTTTAGGATCCAACTATCCTTCATCCAATCTCACTTGCTGTAGGTATTCAGGTATTTTAGAAGCCAAAGTGGTTGCTACCCAGGCAGCTGAAAATGAAACACAAAAGAACAGTTAGGACCATTGTGGCACTCACTGCTGCTGCCAGAACTTTTCCACAGACATATTGTCTCATAAAGGAGCTTAGAGGCCTTTGGGATCCTGCTGATAAGGAGAAGCACATAACAATTTCCTTATTTCTACCACTGCCAAACAATGAGACCTGAACCGTCCACTGCTGAAAGTACAAAAAGGCCACAACCCAAACCACTACCATCTTACCTGTCCAGCACCCTGTCTGCTCACCCCCACAACCACCACCACACCCCCACCTTCAGAATCTTCTATCTTCCTAAGAAAGAGATGCCAATTTTAGGGAAAATATATCAATTTTTTTGTCAAACCACTACTCTTTACTGTGCTGGTTACTCTAAAACATTACTCCTCTTTTTTCTTTTGCTTTTCTTTCCCCCAAACAAATTCACTTTTGTACTGAAATACAGAATATTCTATAAAAGTTTCTCTCTTTTTTTTTTTTTTTGCTAAAACCTGTTAGGTAGAGCAGTATGTGTCCCAAGAGCCACAGACCAACATGATGAAACCAACACTACTGAAATAGGTTTTTTCTGTAGTTTTTCTTTTCACTTTCATTTACTTTGAATACAAGTGCTGAAGAACTATACACTCCTACTTACTATGAGCACAGCGTCAGCTACGCAGCACGACTGTGACAGCTTCAGGACAATATCCTGACAGAGCCCTCAATCCAATCAGCTGGATGGGGTAAACAAGCACTGTGGAAGCTGTAAGCACATGGAGGCAGAAAAATATGTGTCTGGACACCTACGTAAGTCAACTGAAGACAGAGTCAGCAGCCCCCAAAGATGCTCTTGCCCAACTCTGTCCTACCATCAGCACCAAAAATATTTATGCCAAAGTGTAAAAGAATTTGGGAAAGAGGAAGTCAGTAGGACACTACATAAATCACTCTGGGAACACATCAGGGTTAGACCAACTGCCACTGTGAAGTCAGCTGTATTTATACCAGCAGGAAGCAAAAAATACCCTAAATAGATGGATAGTTCTAAACACATCAGTGTTGTAGCATGAGGGCAAATACACATTACACCCTAGCTGCAACATACAGGGTCTTTCAAAAAGATGGACCCAATTTCAATTGAAGGTCCATTTCAAATGGGTCCACCTTTTTGAAACACCCTGTTCTATAAATCAGCTGTAAGGTAAGTGCCCTACACAGCTGGGTGGTTGTCTGACATAAGTCACGCTCCTAAGACATGGAAAATGAAGTAAAATATCTCTGTAAGATGTTCTCAAGAGAGCACGAAGAAATCCTTTTGAACATGTTGCAGAACAGCCTCATGGGTGATCAGCAAACAACTCTGTAACAACAAAGGGAAGGGAAATGTTGAGGGTCACTCGATGCCCCACGTCAGGGAATCTTATTTCAAAGCTGTTTTGTTTGGACATTCTGCAACCAGTTCTAAGCTAGAAAGCAAAGACTGCTCCTTAACACACACATCCAGTGCCTGTGCCAGAAATCCCACAGTATGTACCACAGTGAGCCACAAACCAGTGAGGAGCTTGGCAGCTTCAACAAACCCTCTGTGCCTTTATCCAGGTAGGTTCACTGGGCAGCTCAGCTCGTCTCAGACTGCCACTCTGCTTCTTCTCTCATTTTAGGATGCATCACTACAAACACTGCAGTACTTGGAAGCCAGCCTCGTGTGTACACACCACAGTTCATGAGAAATACCCAGAGCTTTCTGCTAACAGAAAACTTCAGAGCACTCATGAAAATTGCTTGGATTTTCAGCAAAGAGCTCTGTACTTGTAAAATAGCACTTCACAAAAGTGGGAAAGAACTCACCCAGGTAGCAGAAAGGAAGCTTTGGGCTGACAGCCAGACAGGTCAACGCATGCAAAGGCTCCAGCTGACACCTGCATGGGCTGTGTGGGGGCTGTTTCACATCTACCTCACTTGCAGCTGCCTCATTTGCAGATACATTTTCTGAAGCTAAGCTTGAAAATTTAATCCCATCAAGTTGCTGTGAATAGGCATTGTCAACACAATCAACAGCCTGCCAGTTACTGATATTGATGAAAAAAAGAGTAAAAATTGTCGACTTCAATTACTGAATTCTGATGAGGCCATGGAAACCACACATGAAGATATTCAGATGACTAAAGGGCAGGTAGATTTTTAAAACATCTTGCAAAGTTTCAGGACAAGTCAAGACCTCCAGTGCCCTGGGGTAACTCACAGGATTTTTTCTGAAAATGTGCCCTAATACCACGTTAACACAGATCTAGCCCAGCAAAGGTTTGATGCTGTACTCTAGGTGTGCCACCAACTGCCCTCAGCGGTGAAACCAAATCCAAAGTGCACTCACTGCATGATAAACAACACCTGGATGCACATTGGGCCACAGACTTTGAGCAAATCTATAGAGCAAAAAGAAGATACAATTACAACATAAGTACACATAACCATGCTAGATTTAATTTGGCAAAAACATAGAAGCACAGCATTCAGCACAGGCCAGCAAGTTCAAGACAAGCCCTCCATGAACAGCTACTGTATGAGCTCCTGTCAAAAGCCAATACAAAAACCAGCACGACTTGGTCTTCACTGCTTTTACCTGCAAAATTAACTTAACCAGCTAAACTGGCCTGTTTATGGCTATTTGTGCCATTACCATCTCTTCATTTTGCTGTGAGTCATTCTGCCTGAAAGGAAATACAACATCCACAGCTGAATAATGACAAAAGATAGAAAATAGGTCTGTGGTTTGGGAAAGTGAAGAGGCCCAGAGAAAGAATTATAAATCCAACACACTGGCCAAAGCTGGGGCTGTAGATGGGACTAGGGTCACTGGGCGGAGGCAGGTGTCCTCCCCGAGGAAGTACAGTGGAGGGGAGATTGTATGCTAAATTAGAAATCTAAATTCTGGCCCAGCTCCAATTCCAATCGACACAGAAGTGCTCTAACTGAAATTT
This sequence comes from Aegotheles bennettii, assembly GCA_013398125.1. Classification (NCBI taxonomy): domain Eukaryota; kingdom Metazoa; phylum Chordata; class Aves; order Caprimulgiformes; family Aegothelidae; genus Aegotheles; species Aegotheles bennettii. The sequence continues at coordinate 145,167 of VZRW01007348.1, forward strand.
GTAACACACAGTTTCAGAATCGGTGACTTAAAGTTTATTACAGCATCCTACTCGCCCTCATTTCTTAGCGATTACTGGACTAGATTCCAATTCATCATTAAATCACTCATATATTTCACTACATCAGTTGATAAAGATCTGGGGTGCATAAAACAAATTAACATTTAATGCACTTCACAGTTTAACAAAATCATGTATTGCATGTTAGTTACAGTGAGAGCATCTCTGCCACTGGTTCTGCAGCATCATTCCAATTTAATGTACTCCTGAGAGCCCAGCTCATCTCCAGGTTGATATTTACCATAAATGAGTGTTATTCTTGACTTGCCTTAGCTATGAGCTGCCTATCAGACTCTTTCACACACTTTCTATGGTATCAATATCTATCTGCTGAGATTGGAAACCATAAATCTCTAAATGAGAAAGAATAAATAGGAGGGAGAGAGGTCTGCCTCACACTTGGAGAACAGACGGACAGACTGTCTGAGTTGATGGCCCCTGCAAGCAACACCATTCCCTCTATCAGAGGGATCAAAGGAAAAAAAAGTCCAGTCCCCAGACCACTGAAGCCTGCAGGAGAGTGTGACAGTTTAGCCAGGCATGAGAAGTCCCCAAGCCCTCATTGGCAGTGCATCTCCATCAGAAGTCAGCCTGGTGCTGCACCGCAGTGGCTCTGTGCTCACAGGAGGAGGGTGTCACCTCACACACGTTTTGCAGACTCTGACAGAAGGGAAAATGTTCCCATGCCAACAAGCCCTGATGAGAGAGTTTAGGTTTTTGGTGAGATCGTTTATTCAGTGGGTAAGCAGAGTGTCATCATCAAGAGGTTCTGTCTCAGACTGAGAAAAAACAGTAGCTGAAATTTGGCTCACATTTCTGTTCCATCCAGTCCCCAGACTGTGCTGGACAGGTTGGTGCTGGCAGGACCAGCAGAGCTCTGAGATGAAGGTTTGAAGTCTGAACAAGACTAATAAATAACAACACCTCTTATTCTACAATGCTAGATATTGGCAAATTTTCCCACATACTTCCAACTTGTTTATATCTATTTACTTGAGGCTGAGGCTCTCTTCTCCTTCAGTACCTTCATGAGCCAAAGTTCACCAGAGGCTTGGTGAACTAAGCTTAGACCTCGGCTTCTCTTATAAGGTATTCCAGTCAAATTAGACTTCAGCTCTCCTTTAGAGAATTCATTTACAATACACTGTGCCCCTCCTAGTAACAGCCACAAATATGTGTTTACTGGCAACTGTACCATTTTTCTAGAACTGCCTTACTGGAAAACAGTTTTATTCTTGCCTTTTCCTCTAAAGCTACTATTTGCTAGACAATGACTCCTCATCCCTGCAGCCCCTGTACACAAAAGCCAACACATTCTTTTCATTCTGTACGACAGCTCAGTTCCATTTCCCATCCAGACTGCAGAAATCATCCGGAAAATAAGGCAACGTGGCACGAAGCCAAATGCACTGACTTTATTTCCTGACCATAATCAACAACATTAATGCCATCAGTAAGGAGATCAACACGTATCAGGACAAAGAAATCATTCCTTGCCTTCGTGAATCAGAAACAGGTTTTCTCCAACTCCATTCCTTTTGTAGTTCTTTCACATTACTCTTAAATGAACTGAAAATATTTGCAAAACTACAAAGCAAAAAGTACCATCTTTAGGTTATGTTACAATTTATGCTAAAATGTTCAATTTTGTTAACATTTTTGTTAGAATACTTTTAGTATTACAAAAGGTCAGCCTCCAAGGCAACTGAGGTAGCCTGAGGCTAGCAGTATAATTGCTTCTATATACAACTCACTCTAAGTAACTCTAGGTCCAAAGATGCAACCCAGTTGTAAAGCTGTGCTCATCCATGTGAGAATCACAGCAAAAACATCATTCGGTGTTATCATCATCATCTTATATTTTCTGTCTGAAACATGGGATTCCTCTAGAAATTCTTCCAAATGCAGAGTGGAAAGCCTGATTTTACACAGTAAAATCTATTTCCCACAACAGCACCACTGAAAAACATTTTAGTATAAAAATAGACGCGGGTGTATCTTCCAATTCTACCATCACCAGTGAGAAACAACACCACAAATGTATCTACTCTACCACTGGATGTTCATCCAGGCAGGCTGTCAGGCTCACAGATGCCCACGAGCATGCTGCACCTCTCAAATGGGAAAACTGGCCTATGTCAAGCAAACTGGCATCATGGTACATGGAATGGGAACCTGCTTTCTGGATGCCCAGTATGGATAACCTTGTACAGAATCTGTAAAGTTCTTCAACAACATTTGCTGGAAATTTAGAAGAAAATTTCTTTTGCCTAACTAATGCCTTTCCCCCCAGAAATATTTAAGCAAATTAATTTATAGGCAGTGATGTCTAACACAATCTGAAATTGTGGCCACCTACTGAAGAGTAGCTTACTAAAATACTCATTGTGATAATATACTTTCAATTAGCTCATTATTCAGGTACAGGCCAGCAGATTATTTGAGTTTCAATGATTAATATTTCACATCTTAAGCAAAAGCTATAAAGCTGAAATTCAAAACTGTATTGGAGTCAATTTGTCAATATGCATTTTAAAATGACAATGTTCAGATCTCAAACCATTCCCTGAAATAAAAGGGCCTGCCTTAACCAGCTCTGATGGTTATACTGGCTCAGTTCTTCCAGCTGTTCCCCATGGCCAGCACCAAACGTGACTGGTCTCTCTAGGGGACCTAGAAACGGTGTTTCTTATCCAACAACCAAGTTCCAAAAGAAAGCATCCATTCCTCATCATATCCCGTCCAATGATTTTTTTAAGTGCCCATCCTGCTTCAGTATCAGTTGTTCTCTTTGAATTCTGCCTCAGACAAGCTAGACCAGTCCTTTCCTCCTTCACCTCAAGAGCCCAGGTCACTGCACACCCTTACTGAGCTGTGTTAAACAGGAGGACAAGACGTACCGCTCTCCTCTCTTAGATGGGACTCTTCTAAGCAGATCCTTGGAGAGGCCAAAGTCTGCTCTCCTGAGCACTGGGGTTGTGATCTTGCTATTATTTCCAAAAGAAAAAGAAATCATTACCCATTTTAACCAATGCAAGTTGCAAATTGTAAACACCAAAGTTACCACCACTGTCACCAGCTAGATTGTGTGCTCTGAACCTGGACACAACTCAGTTCTGGGTCAAAATGGTTCATGAAGATCTGTTTCACCTTTTGCTTGCCTTAAACTTAGTATATGCCTCTTCTTTTGATGCTTTACTTCCCCAAATGCTAAAGGCTTTTTGTATATGTGCCAGACACCCTTTCCTGGACAGTTCATCACCTGCCTACTGAGCCCAGTGAGGACACAATTCAGTAAATGATCCTCCAGGCTCTGGGCAGTGTCTGACCCAGTAGATGGAGTGGAATTAACACACACTAAGAGGTTAGCACACCTCTGAATGCAGGAGGGGTGAGCTATTATTGATATAGGCTGTGCATGAGCCTTTCCTAACCTACTTTTATCCAAAAGGCATTGGCTTGAGTTCAGTTTCCTCCTTATTCCATGGAACATCGTGTTTAACCTTAATAAATCGTCCCACTGTCAGCGTGCCAGCAGACTGCTGTCTCCACAGGACTAGCAGCTCTTTGAAGAGGTGGCAGGAGGTGAAACTTCCAGTGACAGATGAACAGGAACAGAGGGGGAAAGAGTGTATGTGCAGAAGGAACTTCTACATCTTTGTTTGTTTGTTTGTTTGAATTGAAACCTGAGTAAGAAAATCCTCCTTGTGTGCAAAAAGCTTTTTAAAGTGTTCAGCCAGATTTTCAATTAAGAGAATCTGTGTGTGTTTTTGTCTATTTTCGCTTTTTGAGAATACTAGCAGGGAAACCTTTAAAGTTATTTCTACAGATGTTTTTCTCCAGTGTTGAATTTGTGTATAAATGTAGAGAAAAAGGGTTAAAACGTGAATATGTGTCAATTTTGCACTGAAATGCCTTGCTGTCTCTGGATAGCAGGCCAACCTTTTCCTACATTAGCTTTCCCATCCTTACTCACTGTTTTAGCCCATGACACTTCCTATGCTTAGCTTCTCATTATCAGTTTTTTGTAGGAACAAAATGCAGTGCAGCTTCCTCTCTGTGCACATGGGCTGGCCTTTTACCAACCTGCATATAACAGACCTTGCAGCAAACAAATGCAAGATGTATTCACGCACTGGTCTCTAGTCCCAGACCTTCTCCAAGGTCGAGTGCACTCTGAGGTCATGGTACTTGATGTGTACCAGTTCTGTGGGTTTTATAGATTCTTCCATTTGACTCAAACCAGCAGTGGCATACAACATTTCTGCAAAAAGCAGTGTGGTTTTGTTTATATTGCTGACAGCCCATTATTTCCTTTTACTACCAAATGTTTCATTTGTTTGCTTGTTTTAAAACCAAACAGCCCCTGGCTGCTTATTCTTAACTTGAAATAAACTCTCCAGCCACTCTTCCATATGGATTTGTCTCCTCATTAAAGCTGTTAGTCACAGAGACCAAAATGACCAGATTGATATTTAAAGTTCTATCTCCAGTTGTATAAATTCTGCTGGATAAAGCAGTGTTAGTCAATGTAGTCCTCTCTTTCTGAATAAGAGTACACTGCAGCTAACTGACATTAGAAGAGTGTTATGGTTTGAGGGGACAGGCAAATCTTACAGCTTTGCTGCAAGGACCCAAAGGGGGAGGGGGTTGGGGGATGGAGTTTAGGACCCTTTGTGAAAAGGGGTCTGGGGTATCCGTATTCCCTCCCATTCCCTGCCAAGCTCTATAAAGCCAGGAGAACGGGAAGTTCCTGCCCTGTTTTCTTCTGCTCTCTTCTCATTGCCATGTGGAGATGGCCGGAGGGAGGAAGGGCCCTGCCTTTTTTAGCAGCTCACCATGTGCTCTTCAGGATCTGACTGTTTGGGTGCTGGGAAGAGCTCTGGACTCCTTCTTCCTACATCGGCTTTGCAGTGGAGGACTTTTGGGAGCTTGTATTGGCAGTCATCAGAGTCGGGTTGTATATATTGGTATATAGATTTCTTCTTTTTCCACCTGTTACTCCCCCTCCCTGTTTCATTAAATCTGTTACAGTTTTCATTTCCAACTGTTAAGCCTTCATTCCTTATTCCCCTTCCATTTCCCCCGAGGGGAGTGGAGGGGAGTAGCAAAAAAATGCAAACCCTGTCTCTGAGTTGTGGCTTGCCCTGGCCATCTGAACCGAGACAAAGAGCCATAAAATGTGAGCAACAAGGAGTCTGAATGCCACCTTCCCCAGCAGTGTACATCTGGCTCTTGAGCAGCAGAGGCAGCGCGTGCAATATCGAAGCCACGACACTTGTTAAAGCAGCTCTACCTGAATGAGCACCTGCAACCTGGAGATACAGACAAGGCACACAGGGCTAAACTGCAGAGGGAGTAACTGGGGAATTCTGGTACATTAGGACAGGATAGCCAGTCCATTGAAATTCTCCAGACAGAAACACATACTGAAAGCAACAGTGTGACTGCAAAGCTGTGCCACACAAGAACAGAACATTCCCACAGACCACTAAGTAGCAGAGCAACTTAGTGCTATTCGTGCATTCATACAAATTCTTAATCTTAGTCTTGTTGTGATCAAGCAAGTTATACTTTATAAGGCACTTACAAGAAGATTCCCTTCTCCCCCAGTCATTAACAAAATAAATCAGAGAGCAAGGCAGCCACTGTCACATCTGCCTCTCTGCCAGGGGAGTCTCCGAGCGGAGGGGGTGACACCACTGCCAGGTCCAGCCAGACACTGAATCTCTGCCCATAATTGCACTGCCCAGAACTAAACCTTTCCATCATACCAGAGGGTGAAAGCATCAGGCATGTTTATCTTCTAACTGCAATGAGAATATGAGTTTATATCTGTTGTCTCAGATGGTCAGAAAGCTGTAACTGTTCTTTATTCTTTCATCCCTTCTTTCTTCTTTCTGTAAGCTTTGAAGAGGTCACATCTGTCACTTTGCAATTAGCTACAGATATAATTTGTAAACTAACTCTGAATATTTAAAGCAAACTGATGATCTAAAGCCTGTGCTGGAGAGTCACGAGAGAGAACTTCTGCCAGTTTGAACAACTTTCAGTATTATCTAGTAGCTGCTTTGTAAAGTAAGGTCTGGGTGTGGGGGCTTTGGGGAGGTGAGACTGTCATGGTTTGGGTGTGTTATTTGGGGTTTTTTTGCACACCTTGCTTGTGGCATGCATCAGACACGGCCAAGTTCCAGCAGGAGCCCCAGGTTGGGCAGTGCTGTGTAATGCTTGGTTTGCAACCCAGTACTCATTCTCTGATCAGAATTTGACAGAAGTTTAACAGCCCATCTCAAACGTGAGGAAGCTGCTGGAAAAGAAACAACAGCTACATCTCTTCGACTGGAGTTCTTTGGGATGGATCCAGCATATTTACATTCCCACTTCAATTAATTTTTTTCCTAATTATTACCTTGGCTCTGAACAAGCAATAGGAGGAAGCCTGGCAGCCAGAACAAAATCTCTCTCTGTTAATTTTCCATTATGCTGCTTGTGACAGAGGAGTAAATGTGTTTGGGTCATCACACGCTTATGGCTTAGGAATGCTCAAAGGGGAGCGGAAGAAAACTAGCTGGTGCACCCACAGGCATGGGGTTTGAAATGTTTCGTTGCTAATGCTTCTTAGGGATGAAGATTGTGCAAAAAACATCTCCAGGAACCTCAGGGGCAGGTTGGCACAGGCTGCATCTGCCCTGTGGGGGCCATATGGACGCAGGTGGCAAATACTGCCGTGTGTTTGCTGTCTGCATGTACTTTCTAGCAGAAAGAATAGTGAAATGAAAGCTGGCAAAAATTCCAAATCCCTTTTCAACTGGACTAGGTCACTTTAAAGAAAAGCATGAGTTTCCACTGTTCTCATGGTTAAGGTTATTTTGGAATTTTTGAAGGGAGACATTTTTCTCTGTTTTTGAAGCAGTCTTGGAGGGAATGTGAATCACTTGAAGACTTGGTCTTGGCAAGCATTTTTCATATTCATTTGAGAAGGACTGTCTTTGTTAATATTATCAATAATAAAATATAACATAGCATACATATAATATATACATATATATTAATAATAATAATAATAAACCTGTTTAACAATAAATTAAGGTATAAAAACAGTCTTTAATAAGTGTATGAGGGATTCATGGGACAGTAGGCCTTTCAGTGAAACTTCAGGTGACTCTCCACTTGTTTTCATCTTCTACTGCCTGTGTTTACTGTTTTGCTTCACAGCTGACAGGACTCCTGTTTCTTTAACAGAAAGTCAGCCTTACCTGTGCACTTTAGTTTATTGCTGCCAGCCCAACTTGCAGCTCTGGGGTGGAACTAGAAATGTTTATGGATGCCATGTGTTTCTGAGCACAGGCAGGTGGGGAGTTCATGGAGAATGCTTTTCTAGAGCAGCTTTGGTTGAGCAGTGGGCTCAGAAAGGGATTGCTGGAACTTACTGGCACTGTGTTCACTACTTCTTTCCTCCCCTTCCTTTGCACCAGTCTGTGCAGTTCTCTAAAGTTGCTTCAGTATTTCTTGATTCATACAGCTGAACAGAAACATTAACACTATTGTCCTCACAGAGGTATTTTCTGAGGCAAAGTTTAGCAGAAGCTTTATAATAGAATGCATTCTGAAACAGAGTTCTTTGAAGTGCAAGAAAATAAGTTAACATACATAAGCTTGGCGTGGAAACCAGTTTATTCTACATAGTAAACTGAAACAAAGTAGAAAAAGATCTAAGGGGAAAAAGAAGCTACTAAATAAACTATTATGTCCATTGCTCGCAGGTATGAACCTGAACATTATTACATTTAATGTACATCATGGGCTATGTGCAAAATCTAAATTTCTGTCTTCAGCTCTTCTGTCTCCATGTGAGGCCTTATCCAAACACCTTCTGTCAGCAGTACTAGTTTGGTAGGTTTTGCATGCAACACTTTGCCTTGTACAGGGATGTTTGATAGAAGGTATAATATAATGTTAGCACCCCTATAAAGGGGAAAACTAAGGGCATTTTGTTCATGCTTAAACAAAGTGTCTTACCTGCTTTAAGTATCATTTGGGCTTTTCTCCAGAGCAGTCTATAAAACAGTCAGGAACTTTTGTGCTATAACTGATCACAGCCAAGCTAAGCAAGTGTTCCAAGAGTTTCTGTCTCTGTAGTGACATCTGAAATAGATCTGAGGAATTGTATGATACTGTTTTGTGCTCAGAGAGCTCGTTAAGAAATGCTCAGCAGTGAAGGACAATATACAGATCATCATTCTACTTTCCACATATTGCTATAAAGGCAGAATATTTATAAGCTAAGATGGTTTATAACAGTGTGATCCTTGCTTTCATTCAGCATGTTAATGGGAATAAATAGCCTTTTTTGGTCACTGTGCTTTGGATTCCCCTATTAAGCACAGCTATTAGCTTCCTTATAGCATTCCATACCATTATCTTCCTGGGGACTGAGTGTATGACCGTGAATCAAAATGAGAACAGTAAAAAAAGGAACCCTATTTTTGCTCAGAAGGAAATCACCCTGATCCTTTACTTTAATAAGAAGTAATCTATTTTATTAATTCTAGTGGGTCACACAATGCAGCTAACAGGAAATGTGAAAACTACACTCCTCTGCATTATTTAGATAAATAATCATTGAATCTTTTAATTTATTTAGGAGTATGTTAGAAATGGCTTTGAAAATGGATCACTAATTCTATCATGCCTTTGTTAAGTATCATTGTAGTGCAGCAGTCTGCATCACAGCATACTGGTCTCATTTCTTCTTTAAAAACGCATTATGACCCAGTTAATACAGTCACTGTAGTCATCACTAGAAAATATTAAGAACTATTAATTAAAACCAGGAAATACCCCACGTGAATCTTTTACAATGGAATGGAATTAAATTCTTTGAACTCAGACATGTAATTCATTTTTAACTGTTTCCTTGGAACTGAGGAAAGATCCTGTTTTTAGAGGAGAACTAGTTTTTACTTTTTCCATGAGAAGAAATTCTTTGCTAATGCTCTCTCTGTCCAGAATGAGGTTATGTGAGATTTGCAAGAACAAATTGCTTGTCTGAAAGATTTACACAACAAAGACATAAATTGTATCTGTGGAAGGTGATGGAATCCCATGTATGGCATAGAACTAATCAGGATGAACTTCAGTAAAGTCATACTTCTGGTGAGGACTGCCTAGGAACAGTTTTCCTGCAGTGGGAACTATGTTCAGTGCAACACAAAACCACTGTCCCAGGGTTACCTCAGAAGTGCTGTATTGTCCACAGATGGTGACCATGGCTTACTTAAAGTCTGGTTTGTGTGTTGAAGGCTTCACATTCAAAATACATAAAATTGGTCATTCTGATCTACTTTTGGAAGCACAAGTAACTACAGATCAGCCAACAATTTGGGAACAGATTTTCAAGATATTTAATGAAACTGTAGCATCTCTGTGTCGTTGTTCTGACCCATACACAATCCTGTTAGCACTGTTTGATAGAGGAATCCAGGCCATGTCCTCCCAACAGTTTAGCTGAGTCCTCTTCACTTGTCACACTTGCTCTTCAAGAGCATGTGCATATCCTAACTCCCAGTCTGCTGTTATCCACTGCTCTCCTTTAATATAGTATCTAAAATTTAGACCAAAAGAATGTTTTATGTGATAAATAATATTAAGAAATAATTTCCAAGAACTAAAGTATCAAGCCAGTGATAAATGTGAAAGGTAGAAAAAGATAATGAGTTTTACTTTTTTTCCCCCTCACTTTTCCCCCCACTTGCTCTCTCTGAACAAAGCCTGTGCTTAAAATAAGCATCAATGGAGAAAGAAGACGTCCAGTAATGCTAGGATTTATCTTTAGCTTTGAGTACTGGAAAAAAAACCACTTTAAAATCAATGGAAGACTGTTTTGATAACTTAATTGATTATTACATAGGTTTTATACCCATATCAACATAATTTTTAAGTTGACTACTAAAACCAGTGCAATGCGATGAATTCTACAAACACCATGGCCTTGTATAAACCAGCATCAAAACACTTCAACAATCTCTGGGGCTCTTCTTTACCTCTTTCAAGAGTATAATGCATTTGCCAGTGTACTATTTTTCCTCACAAATACAATTCAAACTGTTTCCCACGGATTCTACTGGGTGGCCTAATTGCTCTCTTTTTCTTCATAAAACAGAAAAACAAAATCAGCCTCAGCATTAGTCTGATTAACAATGAGAACAATTTCCAGATACAGTCAAGACACATGGATGCTACCTATTCCTTCTTACCTTCTCCAAAAGTTAACCTACTTATTTTACTGGAAAGAGTCCTAAACCACCATGAGAAGTAGATTTATATGGGCCTGTAGCACAAGGGTTTGTGAAAAATTTTCTACCCAGCAGTTACATTGCCCATTTCAAGAAATTCTGAAAGAACCAGTAAGGATGTTCAATGAAACCTGTCAAGGGGATTTTTAGTATGGTCTTCAGCCATAATACACAGAACTGAACTCACCTAGCTCGGAGTATGAACCACATACGGTATCTTAGCATTCATTGGCTTTCATCCCTGAGAAGCTCATGAGGAACATCTAAAGCCACTTGATATGGACATCAAGAGAATATTAACAAAGACAGTACTTCTCAAATGAATATGAAAAATGCTTGCCAAGACCAAGTCTTCAAGTGATTCACATTCCCTCCAAGACTGCTTCAAAAACAGAGAAAAATGTCTCCCTTCAAAAATTCCAAAATAACCTTAACCATGAGAACAGTGGAAACTCATGCTTTTCTTTAAAGTGACCTAGTCCAGTTGAAAAGGGATTTGGAATTTTTGCCAGCTTTCATTTCACTATTCTTTCTGCTAGAAAGTACATGCAGACAGCAAACACACGGCAGTATTTGCCACCTGCGTCCATATGGCCCCCACAGGGCAGATGCAGCCTGTGCCAACCTGCCCCTGAGGTTCCTGGAGATGTTTTTTGCACAATCTTCATCCCTAAGAAGCATTAGCAACGAAACATTTCAAACCCCATGCCTGTGGGTGCACCAGCTAGTTTTCTTCCGCTCCCCTTTGAGCATTCCTAAGCCATAAGCGTGTGATGACCCAAACACATTTACTCCTCTGTCACAAGCAGCATAATGGAAAATTAACAGAGAGAGATTTTGTTCTGGCTGCCAGGCTTCCTCCTATTGCTTGTTCAGAGCCAAGGTAATAATTAGGAAAAAAATTAATTGAAGTGGGAATGTAAATATGCTGGATCCATCCCAAAGAACTCCAGTCGAAGAGATGTAGCTGTTGTTTCTTTTCCAGCAGCTTCCTCACGTTTGAGATGGGCTGTTAAACTTCTGTCAAATTCTGATCAGAGAATGAGTACTGGGTTGCAAACCAAGCATTACACAGCACTGCCCAACCTGGGGCTCCTGCTGGAACTTGGCCGTGTCTGATGCATGCCACAAGCAAGGTGTGCAAAAAAACCCCAAATAACACACCCAAACCATGACAGTCTCACCTCCCCAAAGCCCCCACACCCAGACCTTACTTTACAAAGCAGCTACCAGATAATACTGAAAGTTGTTCAAACTGGCAGAAGTTTTCTCTCGTGACTCTCCAGCACACGCTTTAGAGGTGCTCAAAACATGCACAGTCTTTCTCCCACTTGAATATAAAAAGGTTTGGATGTGTCTCAACTAAAAGCAGAAAAAAAAATAAGGGGAAAACCAAAATCACAGTTTCAGTGGTTCAGGGTTTAGGCCCTGCACTTACCACACTCCTGAAACTACACAGTGTTTGGTCTGACATAGTTCAGGGTGCTTCATTTTAGCAAGTCCTGTTACATCTATGGCATCTTTTCCCACAAGTGATAATAATCAGAGGTTGTTTTAAAACATAACAAAATCTTCCTCACAAAAACTGTTGGCTTTGTTAAGGAGGCATCTTGACCTCAGTCTTAATTCTTAGTGCAGACAGATCTCATTTTTTCACTGATATTATCTGAGAGCTTCTTGAACAAAATCCAGTACGAAAGCAGAATTAGAATTCCTCCGTAAGCCCAGTCAAATTCTAATTCAAACACTTTTAGAAGTTATCAGGTTGAGTCAAGCCACATTTAAAAAGTATTTTTCAAATCAAAATACCCATCAGTTTGCAAACATGTTCAATATTTTCTGTGTTACAAGGACAAGGGCCTCCTGCCTTTTCACCTGTCAGATATAAGAACTGGAAGCACGTAGAATCATTTACATGAACGCCAGCCTGATTTTAGCTGAGTCATCTGATTCACACGGTTTATGTGAATCTGGTTCATGGAAAATAAATCACTAACAAGAAAAAAACAAAAATTCAGCACTAGAAGACCAGTCACACTAACACTCATTCCCTAAGCAAAGAAAGCTGTGCTCAGTCTTAGAATAATATTCCCTCTGCTTTTCAGATAAATGAAAGCTAATGTTTCACTCCTTGCAGGTGAAGCAATCTCAGTACATTTGCTCCTTCAAAACTGATCCACCATTCAAATCACAAATGCAGATTTTAACAGCAATTAGTTGCTTTGAAGCTCATTAAGAAGGCAAGAAAAGCTATCGTACACACTTCACAAAGCACAAACACAAAAAATGCAAACCATAGTTGTCTTATAAATACCCTGGTAAAAGGATAAAAAGGTTAGTTAGGTCTCAAACTACGCCAACAACTATTTTTGCCTCTAAATCTTACTAAGAATTGACATAAGCACACAAATAGCCCACGAACAACAATTAGCAAAAACCAAAACAAGCTCACAATCTATTATTACTCATCTATGGTGAAAAGCTGCGTTTTGCTACCTTCACTGCAAGTGTGATCCTGCCCCTAGGGCTGTGTTTCCAACTTGAAGACTTTTCCTCTGGCATACTATTACATAAAACCACATTATATTTAACTTACACCCCTGCAAAAGCACAGTAAAGCATGTGTTAAAACAATGACACATTTTCACAGATTTTATCTGTGTGAAAATGGGGCAAAAGTGAAAATACAGTCAGGAGTCAAGGGCATGAGGAATGAGATAACTTAGTACAGGCAAATTGTTAAACACATGGTACAGAAATGTTAGCTACATTTACTAACTTGCAGTCACAAATTCATACATGTAATAGTTGCTTTTTATTCCACCTACTGAGCTTAGAAAGAAATGTAAGTAAGAAAAATAGGATAACACGGGGAAAAAATATGGAAGAATAACTATATCATTGATTAATATGCACATGAAAATAAAAGCATGAATATATTCTTCTAATATCATATATATATAGCCCTACATATTAATAAATACTGATTTCATGTTCCATACTAAATAGAACATTTATTAGTATACACCTTCAGTGGGCATTATTTATCATTCCAATAAAAATCACATATTTCAACTTCAGTGTGTTTCTGAGCATCAACAACATCCCTAGAGCCCAGAAGAACCTTCCACTGATATCAGTACAACTTCTCCAGATGCTAGGATGAAAAACTGTGAGTACAGTTAAGGAACATCCCTCTGAGAATCATCTTAACTAAGCCAAAAACAAACCAAACGCAATCTCTGGAGTTCTCACTGCACTGATCCCCCTAAAGGAAATATTTCTGTAAACACTGCAGTCACAAAAGCCCAGGTACCCCAGCAGCTATTGTCTGTCCCTGTTCTAGATGGCTTCTTAATGCACCAGAGATGGCATTCCTTTGGTAGGTACCATTCCTTTGGTAGGTACCATTCCTTTGGTAGGTACCACAGCATTGCCCTGGGCGAGTCATTTTGTACCTGTTAGATGGTGATTCACGTTCAGGCCCTGCTTGAACCCATACCCAACAGTGGATTTGCACTCTCAGCCACAGTCAGGGCAGAAAATTATCATGCAAAGTGAACCCAGTGTATTGCCCAGTGTCATTTTTACCTGAGTCACAGAATCATAGAACC